>PKMM01027511.1:9100-31639 GCA_002933915.1 Eutrema heterophyllum | reverse complement strand
ATAATTTTAAAAGACAATTATATCCTTTCCTATTTCAATTATCTTTTCTTATTTATAACGACATTTCATGTAATAACTTACAAAACAAAGTTTATTTTCAAAAATGTCTTCTTAAATAATATTATAGAGATGAGACTAGAGGAAGATGTCAAAACCTTATGTGGTTTTGGGAAAACGGCATATTCCACTATGAACTCATCAGTTCATGATTATTTATACACGAAGTATTAGCAAATGCCATAAACAACACAAACTACCTACTATTTTGAATTTACTACATGATTTTTTAAAATATGGTCGATTCCACCGAACCGTAAACGGAGTGAGTTTCACCGTTAACGGTTGCTGACGTCTGTGACATGTGGAAATTCTATATATTTAATTTTTTTCTAATGAACTCGACCTAAACGATGTTGTTTTGTACATTGCTTCCGCTTTTGATTTTTTTTTCTTGGGTCTAATCTGCTTCTGAAGTTGGTAAAACATTTGCAGGTTTTAAGTTATTGTAGGTTTTCAGTGCAACAAAACAACATAAAATAGTACGAAACTGAAACCATTAAGCATAAAAATGCAGCAATCCTTGAATCCAAAATATATCATACCCGAAGCCTTAATCATACCAAAATACATCATATTTGAGACTTCAAACACCAAAAATCCGAGACCAAATCAAAACCTAAAAAACCATAAATCTGAAACCTCCATTCCTCTCTTGATTAATAGCTTGCAAAACAATAAGAACCAAATAAAAAAACTGAAACCTAAACCAAATAAAAAAAACACGACTAACTCTAACTCACAATTCTTCTTCTATGTTAATCAGTTTTCTTATTCCTCTCTAAATCTGAAACTCACGAAGAAGAAGAAAGAAGAACATTTTTTGTCCCAATTCAAAACGACGTCGTTTTTACTTATGTCAATTAAAAAAAAAAATTAATTATATAGATTTAAACCGGATCAAAACGAAGTTTGTTTTACGTTTCCACGTGTCGGTCTAGTCAGCAACCGTTAAAGGTTAAACTCACACCGTCTACGGTTTTGGTGGAATCGACCATATTTCAAAAAGTCATATAGGAAATTCAATGTATTAGATAGTTTGTGTTGTTTATGGCATTGGTCAATACTTCGTTTATGAATAATCATAAACTGATGAGTTCATAGAGAAATATGCTGTTTTTTGTTTTTGGTTCATAGAGAAATATGCTGTTTTTTGTTTTTGGTTTAAAAATATGCTGTTTTTCCTAGACCACTATCCTTTTTTTCAAATAAATTGAAACTGTTAAATATAATTTGTAATTTTTTTTATTAGTTGCGGAATTTAGGGGTGAACTCATACGTTTTCCCATAGGAAACACAGGTTTTTCCAAATAGCGTTTGAACATTGATGATTGATTTGTGGAACACAGTATTCTTCGAAATACAACAACGATATAAATTTTCTTGTTAAGTACAACGATATAATTTAAGATCAAACTCTAAATCTTACTGAACCCGCGTTAAAAACAAATTTTGGAAAATTATATATATATTTTTAATCATCTCAAATATTATCAATTATAAATTATAAGAACAAATACATGAATGATTTTACACAAATAATTCTACTGGCTTATAAGAATCCACGATCAACCGTCTATTTGCCCCATGCTTGTGATGGAACACTTTACCCTTGACACGATGGATCACGACAAGTGGCTATACTTACACCGCGCTGGAAATTGCCTGAAAATTTGTCTCTTTTAATTTGCATCCTCTGGAAATCGAATTCTCTATCTCCGGATGTAAAAGCATTAATGAACCATTGGTCGATCACTGGACCGAATGAGCTTCCACTTGAAAAACTATGGGCATGATTGGTAACAGCTATAGCTTTCGGTTTTATGATGTGGTTTTTTGGCTGTAAGTTTTTTAGCTGTAGGATTTTGGCTGTAGGATTTTCCAAACTTGCAGAGCCCAAAATTTGGGCTGTGGAAATATAGCTTTCTACAGCAAAAAAATGATACAAAGGACTATAGGTTTAAAAATCTGTAGAAATCATGATTGAAAAAAAAATTAGCTGTAGAAATAAATATGGCTGTGTGCAGCCTCTCGAGCTCTTTCCAATCAAACCCTATATAATCTATTACAATCTCAACGTCACGCTGTTGCTTGCCAAAAATAATTTTAACTAATTCACCATTCAAACATTTTATCTGTATGAATTATTCCTTATTAAACCATCATTTTTTTCTTCACATTTATCGCACTACTTATTTCAATGTAATCATTTAGAGTCCTATTCACAATAAAAGCACCACCATTAATTATAAAATTTTAACTACGCAATAAGTGATGTTTTAGAAGTTTTTTTTGTTCTCAAATAAGTAATGTTCTCACAAATCAATACAAAATTAAATTGTTTTTATCCTTTGTATTTTGTATATTGTTTTCTTATTGGTTAAATTATGTTTAAATTTACAATAAATAATGTTTTTAGTATAGAAAAAATAAAAATTAAATTAATCCTTAATCTGTTTGCAAAAACCTTAAACATCACTTATATAAGAACATAGGGAGTAGTACTTTGGAATATTGTTATACAAACTAACAAGTCATCTATAAACTGTTTTAAATATAATTAAAAAAGAAAATCAGATTATTTGAAGCCAAAAACGATAGTCCTATGTTATAAGAAAATGAAATTCCGTTAAAATAAATAAAATTGTAAAATGACAAAAGTTTATCAGTCATTTTGTTAGTTAGCTCTTCCTTTCGACAAAATCATCAGAAATTAGGCCATATTTTTGTAAGTTGGTTCTTTCTCGACAAGCGAATTAATTAAAGTTAGGTAATTTTATTGTCGAACTCTTGAGTCATCTGTTCGGCACCGTATGCTTCCATACACCATAGGATTGGAGTCAGGTCGTTCGAAACTCGAGGTGGAACCATCTTTTAATTAGCAAAATAATATTGATGTGACTTGAATATTTTGGAGACGTTTTAAACTGCCTTCAATTAACTATTATATGACGAAGGTGTTTTTTTTTCTATCCAAAACATGTTATTTTTAATATGGATTTTTAATTTATGAAATAAAAGTTTAAGTTTAGAATTTAGAATTTATAGTTTAGTTTTCTTAGCACACTATATATGAAATAAATGAAAGCATTATATGATCATTTAAAGTTTTATATGTTAAATTAGACGTTCATATGATCAATTAAACGTGTACACAAACAAAATAACAAGTTTGAGTTTTGTTTTATTAATCTATTATAAAATAAATTAGAATATTATCTTAAAGTTCTATATGCTCAATTAGACACCTACGTAACAAAAAAAAATATGCTACAAACAAAAATTATAATTTCATAAAATATGGTGGCAATATGTAATATTAATACTATTATTTCTAATTTCCTTTTATTCTTGTTAACTCTATACTATATGGGAAAAGCTAAATTAATTTTGTATGGTTTTCTTATTCATCGTCGTCATCATATATCTTTTGAAACCAAGTGAATACGTATTTGACTTACGACCGTAGTCGGCAGGAAATGCATGAAAAAGAAACAAACAACAATCTAAAAAGATAAAGTAAAAGTCTTGACGACATTCATTAATTTAATCATATTTGTAAACATATATGGAAAACAAACTTCACCGTTATTTTACCAGAATTTACCTATTTCGGCAAGAATTGTTGTACCCTCTGATACTTTTTATTCACCTAAAGATCTAATTATTCACTATTATTACGTCCCTTTTTATAGTTTGCAATACTGTTAAGTCTCGTAGTTTGCAAATGTGCATAGGTATTCGGATATATAAGTAAGATTTGAAATATGATATTTTAAATCTCGAACCAACGAAATTTAATAATATGAGGTATAGAAAAATAATAGTGAAGTAATGGTGTACTGATGTACGTGATAAAAGTAAGATTTTTTTTTCAAATAAAAAACAACAAAAGTATAAGCTATTCATAGATTTAAGCTAAACCGTTTAACGGACCTTCGTTTTATATAAATACACATTTTTTTTGGATCATTGAAATGATAAATTCCTTAAATATATATCACGGATCATTGAAATGATAAATTCCTTAAATATATTGATATATATTCATATACTTAAATCCGGCATGACATGATAGCATAAAGTATTAGAATATAATAATAGAAGCATGTATGTCAACAAATGCATTTATATAATGTATTTGAATTAAGTCATTTGGACCTTTTAACAAAACAAAAAAAAGTCCTTTGAACCTGAGAAGAAGAAAAAAGTCAAATCAAACGATACAGGATCCAATAAATCACATCTGGACTATATAATATAACAATACTTTCCAAAAATAAATAAAAGAAAATGCTAAGAAATTAATTTAAGAAGTAGAAATTATTACAGAAAAAACGAGAATTTAATACTATATTTGTTTGCTAGAATATGCAAATTAATAATTTCACGTTCAACGAAGAGAAGATGACGTGTGTTCCTTTGAACCCAAGTTCCTTAAACTCGCATCGTCTGTCTATAAGTAACACTTTCTCTTCTCCTTCTTCGTCCTCACTCCCATCTTCTTAGCTTCATTTTCCTCTTTTTTGTTTTTGTTTTTGTTTATCTTTGTAAGTTTTAGCAACAAAGGAAAGAAAGTGAGAAGAATCTATAAAGCTCAGGAGGGATAGCGCCATAATGATTTACATCGATTTTTTGGCGCTGTCCATCCTGAGTTTCATTGGCTCTTCGTACTACAATGCAGAAGGCATAGACAGACGCCTTAAACCACTTGAAATCCAATTCTGTTTAGAGTCTCATTTTAGCTCTCTTTATATCGCCACCACAAAGTATCCTATTTTAAGTTACAAAAAAAAGAAAAAAAAAGTATCCTATTTTCTTTCTTTTTTGTTTGAACTAAGAACATATATAATATTTAGTCTCTTAAACAAATCATGAAGAGAAAATAAAAAATCTCATCTTTAGTCTCTTTCTCCGGTGAAGTCAGTCACCGACGGGTAGGTTTAATCTGTATCATATTAATTACTATTAGTGTTGTTATCACCGTTTTGGTAAAAAATGATTGATTATTGTTAGGCAAACTTTCTAAACCAGTTATTTTGGAAATGTGAAACCGAATCAATTATATACAAATATTCTTACATAAAATAAAGTAGTCATATCGGAGATGCTACTAACCAAAAGTTGCAATATCATATTTTACTTTTCTCTCTTTTTCTTTTAGATTTGTTAGGATTTACTTACTTTATATATAGTGTTTGTGGTTGGGGCCAGGCTAAGTGGGGAACAGATATGCTCTGCTGCATGAACCACGTGGACCAACATGCATATATAGTTCCATTTATTTTCCTCAATAGGTTTCATTTTCAATCTTTCCATTATACTGTATTTTAAATTTATATTATCTTCTTGGACATTGGGTGATTCTTTTTCCACGTTTTCACTCCCTTCTTCACACATATATACTATATTTGTATCTCCACTGCATTAAAATTAAAACTATGTGATATGCAAGAAAAAGAGAACACACTGGTAATTAAGAAAACTTAGTTTCTAATTTGAATTATGTTTTGTTTCTCTACTAATTTAAGTTTCGGAGTCCCTTTTAAATATTTTTTATTAATATATTTATGGTCCGGAGTTCTAACCACAAAGTAGTTGCTCTATATGGTGAATAAATTCTACATTTCACATGTTTAAACCTATTATGTATTTAGTTGATTTTTAGTTTAATTAGTCTTGTTAGTCCAATGACTTTCTGCTACCAAACGTTGGGTAACCAGACACAGTTAAATCTAAGATGTTATACAGTGTAAAACTAAGTGATCATTAACGGGACCTTTGATAAAATAAAATGTTTCCAAGTATTTAGAAAGTCATTAATATATCAAGTATATAGTATATATAATTCTTGTTAACAACATCACGAAAATACTACACATACTCAGAAATTGAAAGCAAGCTAAGATTTTATATAAACACAATCGGGAAAGTGTATCCTTATAAGGACCTTAACCAATTACTTGCCCATGCACTAACAAAAATCACTAAAAATACCACTTAGTGTAAGCTCGTTTTATACTATATTAAATGTTAAACCGAATAACTTCAGAAGTAAAATAAATATTTAGCAAACTTTCAGATACTAACAGAATAATTGAATTCCTTCATTAAGCGTAAAATGTGTACAAGATAGAGCTTAAATACAAGAAGTGAAACCAAACCAAAGCTAATAACCAACTAAACAAACATTGAACCGGCCGTTTCATAACCTCTAATAGGAGTTATGGTCCATTTAGTCCAATGATTGTAATGTTAAAGTAATATGATGATAATTGCCATAAAATTGGTGTTAGTGTTACTGTATTTGAACGTGCATAAAATCAGGTATTCGAAAAGTAAATTGGAGTCAAAGGACAGGTCTTCTTCTGTATATTTTGCTGGGACCGCAAGTCATGTGAGCCTGCCTGCTTTGCCGATGCTGCACGGCGTCGCAACACTCACTCTATTATTTAATTCTTTTAACGAACGCTCCGCACATTTGCCCAATTTCCGATGAAAAGGCTGACTTCAATTCTTACTCGTGTACTCTATGATTCTGTAGAGTCCTATTAAATCCTACTCTGCTAGATGGTAAAAACGTTGTTAATCTTTTAAAATAATGTTTATATCATTATATATATATATGTGATTCTCTTAAGATATTGTATTTTGTGCAAATGTGTATTCTTTAAGAAGATTTTCAGATAACTATTAAAATACTTGAGTTATTTTTTCTAATAGATTATAAATAAAGTTCGTACACATATAAATCAACAAAAATAAAAATAAAAAATGTATGTGTCTAGGGCCTAGGCACACCACTAGTCCACTAATGCATGTCGACACGAATGAACGAAAGGAAAATATGTCTCCTCAGCATTAACTAAAACCACTGTAAACTAAACCACACCAAACCAGATTGTTGCATTGGTTCTGTTTTAGTTAAACCAATGAAATAGAATATTTGAAAATCGATTATTCCCTCCGATCCTCTTATCTTCTTTGTCCACTTCCCCGTTTTGATTTTTTTTTTCCCCTTCCCTCTTCCTCCTCTTCGTTTTTACCATCATTTTATATCACTATAATAAGAGTTTGTATCTTGTGAGTTGATGAAGCTCCTGGTTGAAATATAGTTTTCGAAATGCATATTGTTTCTCCAAAAAAGTTAACAAAAAGTGATATGAGCTACATGTAAGATGGAAACAGATCACGTATCTTAAAATTTTAGGATATTCAGATTATCTGACTTGCAAATATTTATTTGGATATGTGATGGATATAAAGGATTTCGAATATCAGCCCAAAATGAGGATCTAAATCCATTAAATCTGATCCTGCATTTAGATTTGCATAATTGCATTGACCTTTTTAATACAAATCCCCTTCATTCAAAATAGATATGAAGCTATTTAGAAGCCCATTACAAGCCCATAAAAGGTCCAGGCAGGTTTAGAAGTCGGATACTTCAACTTCTGATCCGACCGTTTAATCAGTTAGTACAGTACTTAGTAGATAGATAACGAACATGCGGTTCTCTTTCTTCCCCTCCGCCGAGATTTTCTGTCCGTCTCTCTCTCTCCGCAATGGCGGCGATCACGACCTCATTCCCTCTCTCTCCCCTTCGATCGCCCTCAATTTTCCAGCTTCACAATCTTCCTCGGAACCCTAATTCATTGGTTCGAAGAAGAATCGTCCTTAAATCTTCGCCTCGGGATGATTCTCCCTCCGTCGCCGCTTCTTCTAAAGATTCCCCTCGGCCGCCGGACAAACAGCAGAGTCCTCGTACTTTACAGAATCTATTGGAATCTCCCGAACCGGAGCCTGATCCCAAACCGGATCCTGGGTAGGCTACTATTTTTTTTTTTTGTTGTTCTGGTTCCTAATTTTTTTTAGTTAAATTATCTTATTTATGGGGTTAGGATTGGTAAAATTGGAATGGAGATTATGTCGATTGCATTACCGGCGGCATTAGCTTTGGCCGCTGATCCTATAACATCGCTTGTGGACACGGCATTTGTCGGCCATATTGGTAAAATTGTTTACATGCTCTTAGTTGGTTTCAATGTCACATTTTCCAAATTTTACATGTAACATCACTATCATATCTATGTGATGTGACAGGTTCCGCAGAATTAGCTGCTGTAGGAGTCTCGGTTTCTGTATTCAATTTGGTGTCGAAGCTCTTTAATGTTCCTCTGCTAAATGTCACAACATCGTTTGTTGCGGAGGAGCAGGCAATTGCCGCTAAGAATGATAATGATTCTACGGAAACAAGTAGTTTTACTTTCCTTCAAGCTTTAATGCAAAGTGTTCTACTGTTCTTATTCAAACATTGATATGGTTTGTTTCTTACTTTGAATCTGTTGTTTTGTTTGGCGTTAAGGAAAGAAAGTGTTGCCTTCTGTTTCAACCTCCTTAGCTCTTGCAGCTGGTGTTGGTATCGCAGAGGCCATTGCGCTCTCTCTTGGATCTGATTTCTTGATGGATGTCATGGCTATACCTTTTGTATGTCTAAGATTCTCTCGGATCACGTAAACGCTTGTAGAATATCTTTGGAGTTTCGTAAGTGGTTGGTAAATTTTCAGGATTCACCCATGCGAATACCAGCAGAGCAGTTCCTCAGACTTAGGGCGTATGGTGCACCGCCGATTGTAGTTGCATTGGCTGCGCAAGGAGCTTTTCGAGGTTTCAAGGACACAACGACGCCTCTATATGCCGTGGGCAAGTATTGCACAATCATGTTCATCTTTTTTGTTTCTCGTATTTATGCATGACTGAATCTGCGGAGATACAAGTATGACCAACATATACACGACCACCAATTGTTGTATAGACGTATGACTAACATATACATGACCACCAATTGTTGTAGTTTGAATCATATATACAACCGTATATTCGCATTTGCAGTTTCGCATATATGTTTTTGCGATACATGTTTCTGATATGGTAAACTTTGGATCAACAGTTGCGGGGAACGTGCTTAATGCGATATTGGATCCAATTCTGATATTTGTTCTTGGTTTTGGTATCTCTGGTGCTGCGGCTGCTACCGTGATTTCTGAGTACGTCCAAAAATGTGGTAAACTTTTGATACTTTATAGACTCGTTTTCTGTATGTGCGTTCGTTTTAATTGGTGGTGGCTTCATATTTTTTGCCACTTGTCAATGTTTCTTCAGATACTTGATTGCGTTTATTCTTCTGTGGAAGTTGAATGAGAATGTGGTTTTGCTTTCTCCTCAAATCAAAGTGGGAAGAGCCAACCAGTACCTCAAATCAGGTATCTCCACAAATTGTTCGAGTTTCTATAAGTGACTCAAACGCAAAATGCTACGATATGAAATGTATTGATTCATGCTTAGGTGGGCTTCTGATTGGTAGAACGGTTGCACTGCTTGTACCATTCACGTTGGCTACTTCGTTAGCAGCTCAGAAAGGGCCAACTCAAATGGCTGGCCATCAAATCTGCTTGGAAATCTGGTTGGCCGTCTCTTTGCTCACCGATGCTTTAGCCATTGCTGCACAGGTCTATATCTCTTGTAACTTACTTTCGAAACAGATCTTTTCGAGCAATTTTTTATTGAGATACAATACAATCCCCCATTAATAAGATACAAGATTAATGTTTTGTGGAAAAGTAATCACTTATATTTTTTACCCCTGGCCTATATTCAGAGTCTTCTTGCGACCAGTTTCTCTCAAGGGGAATACAGACAAGCCCGGGAAGTTATTTTCGGAGTCCTTCAAGTTTGTATTCTGTAGCGCCCTTGTTTATGATTCCCGTTTGATATATACAAAAGTCGCAACATTTTTATGTGGTTAATGTTATTTTGAGCAGGTAGGTTTAGCAACTGGGACTGGGTTGGCTGCTGTTTTGTTCATCGGATTTGAACCATTTTCGAGCTTATTTACAACGGATTCAGAAGTTCTAAAGATTGCTTTGTCAGGGACCTTAGTAAGATCTTATCTTAATACTCTCCTAAAAGTTTTAAAGGGTAGTCTCAAGCAACTTTGAATGTCTCTAAATAATATGGTCTGCATGCAGTTTGTGGCTGGATCTCAACCGGTAAATGCTCTAGCGTTTGTTTTTGACGGGCTCTATTACGGAGTCTCTGACTTTGGATTTGCCGCTTACTCTATGGTCTCTCTTTCTTTCTTCATCAGTTTGGTGGTTTGATTCTCCCTTTTCACCCCAGCAAAAGTCGATAAGTTCTCGTTTTGGGACAGGTGATTGTCGGATTCATATCTTCCTTGTTCATGCTTGTGGCTGCACCAACGTTTGGCCTTGCCGGGATCTGGACGGGTTTGTTCCTCTTCATGGCGTTGCGGTTAGTTGCCGGAACCTGGAGGTAAAAGATTAATTAAAAGACTATGCCCTGTTTTCAGTTTGAACAACATTTTTTCAAGGATGTTGCGTCATGTTTCAGATTGGGAACAAGAACTGGTCCATGGAAAATGCTATGGTCAGCTCCAGAAAAGCCAGAATGAGACGGATCAATCCTGTATCTGCGTCAACATTTTTTTGCGGTAAGATAATGAAAATGAAGTGAACTAACAATGTAAAAAATAAGTCTTACAGTATAATTGACGCAGCATTAAAACCCTAGCTAGAACCTGGAATACTCTAAATACGGATCGAATCCACCTCCCTGGTAATAACCAAATTCATTGTACAACAATCCGTTATCCAACTCGAATTGATTAAAGCTGTAATCTTCCTCTGATTTAACTGCTGGATTCTCATACACCAGCGTGTTCAGTATCTCATTATCAGTCAGCGGATCAAGATTCTCAGTCTTGTCTTGGCCAAACTCGATACCATTGAAGTCGTAGACTAAATGATGATCCTTCCGGTCTTTCATGTCAATCATGGGATTACCGGTTTCAGATACGTTGTCAGTTTCCAACCAATAGCTTGTAGAACTTTCCGTCTCATCGTTCTTCTTCATATCTCTACCCGGCCCGTTTCCCAGATCTTCTTCCGGGAAATTTAGCCGTGCGTAGCGTCCGTACATGGCACTAGCAGCTCGGTCGTAAGCCAAGGCGGCTTCGGCTGCAGTATCGAACGTTCCTAGCCAAAGACGCTTGCTATGGGTCGAGTTTCCGCCGCGGTTGCTCACTGGTTCACGTATCTCAGCCACCCATTTACCCCAAACCCTCTGTCGAACGCCTCTGAACCGGCAAACCGGATTCTCTGGTCCGCCTTTTCCTCTCATACACCCTTTCCTCGAACCTTTTGCTTGAACCCTACGAACCTTCTCCAACCCTTCCTCCTCATCCTTCACCCATCTCTGTAACGTCGCTTCCACTGGCTCAACCGCTCTTCTTCGTCTTCTCGATGATTCTACAGAAGGAGAGGAGCTCTGTTTTGAACCGTTTTCTTCCTTTTCCATCGTTTTACGCACAGAAACAGCAGAGCGGAAAAGGGAAAACGAGAGGAATCTGTAAATTTCGAGTAGAAAACCAAAAGAATAAACTACAAGTTTCGATCTGAATATATTGGTATTTTACTTTTGGGAGACGTCAGAGTGATTAAGGTGGGAACACTTCTATAGATATCGTCTGGGAACACGCGTGGCGCTGATGCCAATGTTCGGGCTTTGGGACACGTGAGGTTTTTTTCCTTTTATCAGGTTATAGATTAGTACTACTATTAGATTTCTTTGCGACTAAGACTTTGAATTTTCGTGGTATTCTGAAAAGAAAAAAAATGTTGGGTAACAATCCACTCTATATTGATATCTTCTTTTTTAGGGTTTTGGCTTACGGTGCAAGCTACCAATCTGACATCTTCCACTTATATTTCTTACTGACAAACGTGTTTCCCTTTTTCTTTGTTTCAAACTGATATTGGTGCCTCAATTCTAATTAGTGGTCGAAGTAATTTCAGCGGTTTGCAGCGCTAAAAATAGCGGTTAAAAATGCTTCTGATTACCTGATTGGTAACATTCAGTTTAAAAAGCAACTAAATAAAATAAGAAATCGGTAAATTATATCGTAAGAGAAAAATAAATTAGTGCATCAAAAATGTTCTTTGTGGTGCGGCTAAACATTTTGAACTCCCAACATGCGCGCCTTACAAACAAACTAGTTTTTTTTTTTTTTTACTTCACAAGAAACAATTTGTAAGTCATTGGCATTCACAAATTCTAGTTTACGGGAGATTCTTGTTTGGAACGTCAATACCCTTTCGGATTTTAATATTTTATTGTTTATAGATTTCTTTGCGACTAAGACTTTCAATTTTGGTAATTTACTAATTCTCGTTTGGTGGAATATGTCAAATTGGTAGCTTGTACGGTTGTACCGTAAGCCAAAAACCCCTAGAAAGGAAGATTTTCAATTAAGGTGGATTGTTACCCAAAATAGTATTAGATCTTCCGTAACACTTCACTTTAAAGAGAGTTTCTTCTAAAACTTTTGGGTAAACATCATATTTCCCTCAAGAAACTATTACACAGTAACAAATTTACCCAAAAGTGTTACTTCATCCCAGATTTCTCTAATTTAAAAGTTAAAAACGTATTTTTCTCCAATCCAAAAATTCAAAACATATTTATCCATTAAACGAAAGTTTGAAACCTCAGAACACATAAACCCGATTTTATTCGGTTTACTGCTTACCATTAACCACCTAAATTCGATATTAAACCAAAATTAAACATGATTACAACTGAACCCCACCCGGCTTAAAAAAACCTGACCCGACCCGACACTTCTTTTTTTTTTTTTTTTTGGTTAAACACTTCTTCTTCTTCCCATCTCCTTCGCTATCAATTCATGGAATGAGTTCGACAAATTGACCCAACTCAAAATTGACCCAATTCATGGACTTTTGACCCATCATCGTCGTCGTCTCTAGTCCACACTCCATTACCCAACTCAAAATCTCATTCACTCTAAATCCAATTCCAATTCCAATTTACAAGATTCATTTTTTCCCATAAATTTCGAGAATTCTCCATGGCCACCGTGAATCTAAGCTCATGGGTACATCAAATTCGAATTCGATTTCGACTAGAGGCGGCGGTGGCGACTTGAGCGGTCCACCTGCAGCGGTTATGGGTTTGTTGTAGATGTTGGTGGAGGAGGCGATTGAACGTCCCGTCGGTGGAGGCAGAATCGAAGGCAGCGGAGGAAGCTTTGAATCTGGAGGAGGAGGCGACGGTGGCGGCGGTGATGAGTCAGCCGGTGGGCTAGGAGAGGGTGAGGAATCAGTCGGTGGAGGAGCAGTTTCTCCGACGAATTATCCGGCGGCGGAGCTGAAGAACTCGGCGAACCGCCCGAGTCTGACAATTTTTTATTTTTTCAAATTCTTCTTCCGCTTTGATTTTTGATTTCAGATTCCAGAAAATTCTTCTGCTTCAATTGTATACACCGTAGTGCTGGAGAATTTGGATATGTATGCACATATATGCTTCAATTTTGTTTTTTTTTTCAAATTCTTCCTCCGCTTCAATTGTATACACATATATGCATACGATTATTGGTTTATTGGAGAATTTGGATATGTAAATACGTGTATTGAACAATTTGATGGCTGGCTACGTCATGATTCTGGGAATTTGGATAGAAGAAATTGAATTAATTTGAGGATTTTTATAATTGAACTCAGGTTGGGTTGGGTCGGGTTTTAAATTCAGTCTGGTATCGGTATAAGTGTGGGTAAATATGTTTCGAATTTTCGGATTGGGTTAAATACGTTTTTAATTTTCGAATTTTCGGATTGGGTTAAATACGTTTTTAATTTTTAAAAATTAGGGAATCTGGAACAGGTAACAATTTTGGGTGGAACTGTTACTATGATAATTTGGGGGGGGGGGGAATATGACGTTTGTAAGCCACCCACATTTATGAATTTAGACATGGTGACCAAATTTTAAGTGATGAATTAAAATAGTGTTTAGCGTTTTATATGGCGGCTGAAAAATAGCAATTTTATATATTCTCGAGTAACATTTGGGAAAAACTAAACCTTAAAAATCGAAATTAGCTAGATTCAAAGATATGTTACAAGTTAAAAATATTGTCAGACTGGGTCAAGATTTGCCAGAACCTTCATTAGTCCAAGTCCAATTCTCTTTCGACATGGACGCAACCCATTTTATACAAATCCAGAAACATCTCAGTCCGTGTGTTTGAATCTAGCGTGTTAGCTATGAGCCTTCTTGGGATTATAGTCGACAATGTAGAAGACATTGTTCTGCTCGTCAGAGAAGCATTTTGCAGGTAGTAAAGTTTGAAATTTCCTTCTTTTACTTCTATATGATGCTCTGATCACGTCTGACAATATTTTTAAGCTTCTCTACACGTCTGACAAAATTATTTTGTCATCTCTTGTATTTTTTTGAATTTATTTTGTCATCTATTGTATGATACCATCTTTTGAAAACCCGTTAACTTTGGATGGAACCTGCATTACCAAATTCGACTCTTTGGATTGTATATATGCTACGTAATCAGAACAAATCGAAAGATGGCCACAAGATTCAATAAACAAGAGGAACAAGAAAAAGAAAAAAGCTCAAATCTTGAGTTTGAACAATAAATCAGATCCCAAGACAAAATTGGTATAAGGAGCAAAAGGTTGAAGAAGCTAAAGATTAACAAAAGTGGTAAACCTTCTTCAATCAAAATCATTCAAAGATATATTTCATTTGTAGCTAAGCCAATTACGGAACAAAAATGAGACCAGATCCACAACTTTTCAAGTTTATTTCTCAGATTAAAACCCCTAAGTATCGATTGAACAAACGAATCATATTAAAAGATTTTTTCAAAAGCAAAAAAAAACAAAACAAAACCGTTACCAAGGCGGACTGGTAGATCGGAGTCGATTAGGAGTAGCATTTACCCGCGAGCGGCAACGACAACAGGCGCGGCAGATGAGGCGGCGCCGCCGAGGAAAGAGAGGAATCCGGTGGCTGATGTATCTTGCTCATCCAAAAAGAGATCTTCCGGAGCCCTAAACGCGCCGTGTGCGCAGATCAACGCGACTCCAACCATCATAGCCGAGACAAGAACAGATCCAACGTCGGTGAGGAAAATCACGAAGATGCTAAAGAGGATCAGGCATCCGAGCGTCTCACGATCGGAGAACGTGCGGCCAAGGACGACGATTGGCTGATCGGTGGGACGGAAGAGGTAGAGGAAGAGCCAAGAGGCGAGGAGACAGAGGAGGAAGACGAGAGAGAAAGGATGCGTGACAAGAGAGAAGCCGACGATCGCCGTAGCGACGGTGAGGTAATTCACCTTGAAATACGAGTAATTCTTGCGGATCCGAACGGCGGCGTCGGAAATCGACTCCGGCTTGGACAATGCGGAGCGATCCGCGAGCTCAGCCCAGGGACGACGCTGCGAGAGGCCGTTTCTAACGGTTTCTGAGATCTGATTGATGAAGGCACGGAAGGCCGGAGTTGCGATCGGTGGCTGAGATTCGACGGCGGATGGAACGGTTTGAGAATTGGAGATCGGAAGGATCGGAGGAGCCGTGGAAACCATTGTCGCAGAGTTTGGCAGATCTAGGAGAGAAAATTGAGTCAAACAGATTTAAAGATTAGAGAATATAGCGTCAGGAGTAAATAAAGAAGAGATAATATATACGCAAACAGAAATTTGTTGACCTTCCTCTTTCCTTCCTAGCTACGGGTCACCGACAATAAGCGTGATTGCTATTTTCTTCGATTTTCCTTATCTTTTTTTGGAGGAACTTTCTTATTTCTTATTCACTTCTATAAATTTACTACTATTATTTAAGTTTAACAATTAGCCTATAAAAAAAAAATTATTAGGCTATAAATCTCTTGTTTTATAACTTTAAATCTATATTTATCTTTTTCAAAATTTGAAAATAAACGAAAGTAATATTAACTCTTTTTTTTATTCGACCAATCATAATTATATAATATTTTAGCTTAATTATTTAGATACAATTACACAATAACCCACTTTATGACTTTCTTATTACATAATATATCACTTCCGACTATTGGTATACTTTTGTGCGAATAAAATACCAAACTACCTAATGCTTCATTTTGTTTTTTTTTGTAAATCGGAAATTGTCCTGCATGGTCATGGATGCAAAGTCGTAGATGGTCAAAAATCTGGGAAAAAAAAATTATTACCCCACCTAATTTGTTTTTAATTTTTTTTTTATAATGTGGAAGATATAAAACAATTTATTTGATAACAATGCATGATAATTTTATTTTTCATTTCATTTTAAGATCCATTTTGCTATAGTTTTGATGTGAAACAAGAAATCTAAAAAAAAAAAACACAAGAAATCTAAACATATGAAATCCAGATTGACGTGGACATGAAAACGTGGACAATTGTGTGTGGACAAATGAGAATCTCGTATTATTAGTGTGGATGGTAATGTGTGGATGGTAATTTAATGATGGTCATGCGTGGATGGTCATGTATGGATGTAATTCTTGATATTTGCAAGTAAATTACTATCCACACATGACCATCCACACTAATAATACGAGATTCCCATATGTCCACGTTTTCATGTCCACGTTTTCATGTCTATGTCGATCTGGATTTCATATGTTTAGATTTTTTTTTTTTATAGATTTCTTGTTTCATATCAAAACTATAGCAAAATGGATCTTAAAATGTTGGAAAAATAGAAGTATCATTTATTGTTACCAAAAAATTGTTTTATGTCTTTCACATTATAAAAAAATAGAAAAAAAATCAGGTGGAATAATAATTATTTTACTCAGATTTTTGATTTTCTGACTCATCCACGACCTTGCATCCATGATCATGCAGAGCAACTTCGGATTTACAAAAAAGGAACAGTGGAATAAGTACGCCAATAATTGAAAGTGGCTTATTGTGTAAGAAAAAAGACAAAATATGGCTTATTATATAAATCACCCAATTATTTATCCTTTTCATCATTTGGCTTCGAATGGTGGCAACAGTTTGAGCGGTTCGGAACAATCGGTTTAGGAGGTGCGGTGCGGTTTTAGTGCGGTAAAATTGGAAGAAACGCATCATGCGGAACAAGTGCGGTTACTGCGGAACAAGCGGTGCGAGATAATATATGAATGATGAAAAAAACAACATGCGGTGCGGTCCAAATGTGTGAATGGTGAAAATGTAAAAAGCGGTGCAGAATATATATTTTACATAAATATTTTATAAATAAAAATGGATTATTGATATTTATATGATCATAAATTAAAAATTATTAATTTGTTAATGATCAAATCTTTTTCATAAATTAATTACGAACTATAACAAAATAATTACTAAAATTTAAATAAATTTGTTTGGCATTTTATAATAATATATTGTTTGCCAAAATCAAATTAAAAAATACATCCAAAAAAAACCAAGTAAAATAATATAATACAATATAGCCATAATCAAATTATTTTTAAATTTAAAATTTTAATTTATAAATATAACAAACTATATTTGTTGTTAAGAAATACATTAAATTCAAAATATTAAGTATAATACAATACATAAGAAAAATTATCGACTATTTTGATTTGCCCATAACATATTTGTTATATTGTCCCTTAGTCGTGTCATATATCCTCCATCTGCTCCATCTTCTACATCAGTTTCTCCCATGTCATCTAAATCAGGCTCCCGATCAGTGTTGTTTATTCTCGTCTCTGTCATTACTTCTGCAAAGTCTGCATCTGAGAAGTTTGAAATTTTAAAAAAATTATGTAATCCCATAGTAGCCATTATCATTTTCTTTTGTACGTGAATGTTGTATCTTGGAAAATCAGAAAGAATCCTCCATTTCTTCTTCCAAACTCCAAAAGTCCTCTCAATAACAAAACGTAAAGAAGCATGACGTCGATTGAACAATTCTTCTTTATTCCTCGGAGGAGGACCAGAGTTGAACTGTGACATATGATACCTCACAACTCTATTACGTGTTGATTTATAGGGAGCCAAAAACCCTTGCTTGTTTGGATAACCAGAATCAACGACGTAATACTTATCGAAATGAGACATAGGGAACTCAGAATCACTTCGTTGCGCCATGGCCAAAACGGATGTGTCGTGACCTGACCCCGGGGCTCCATTCCAAATATATATGAATAACATATTTAAATCACATATTGCCATGATATTCAAGGATGCATTATCATGCCGATTCCAATACATTCCTTGTAATTCATGTTTCACTTTGACGCAAACATGAGTCCCATCCATAGCTCCAACGCATCCACTAAAATATAGATAATATACTCGGTATACTTGAAGCCTTTCAGGAATTCGTTGGAGTTCTTGAATTGTCGGAGTTCTAATATAATCACATGCAAGTAGTTCAATCGCCGTTAGAACTTCACTAAATTTTCTCTTCACAGTCTCCTGATTTCGTCCAAACCTTAAACCAACATCTCTTTGAACTTCATTGTGTCCACATATCCGTAGAAACATAGCAACACTTTCTTCAATGCTTATATTTAATGTTGGTTGTAGCCCGTAATTCGTTTGTAGAATGTTACACAATGTTGTAAAACATGGAAGTGACATTCGTAGTAACTGAAGATAAGCAGCATCATCTTGTTGTAATCGACGCCAAATATTCCTCCATCCCAAACCTGTATCAGTTAGGGACGGTGCTCTTTGGAAATGTTGATCATAATAACTCAAATCTGGTTGAATTACTAACTCCTCAAATTGCTCATTTTCAAAATTCCACAATTCAATTCTCTCTTCGTAACTTAGACTGTGGATGCCTTGTGATCGCAACTAGCAAATACGAAAAGTCTGAAATTATATAAGCATAATATAAAAATAAATATCAGCCAAATATCAACTAACATTAAACAATAACATAAAATACACTTATCCTTAGAATATAATTAATCATAAAAACAATTACACAGTATGCATAGATAGACTACTGAAAAACAGATAATATTTCAAACATAAACGAGAATGATAAACCATATGAAACTAATTCTCGTCTCCTAAATCACTTTGATGATCTTCATTTGTACTTGCATTTATTCCTTCTGAGGTTCCCCAAATATTGAATAGACCTCCTGGTCTAGGAGTTTGTGAAACATGAGAAGTTTCAAAATAATTTGTGAAACCGAGACCGGTGATGATGCATGTTGAACATTTTGTGAAGCCCCTACTGGTGTAGCATGTGAAACTTCTTATTCAGTATTCCTCATACTTCCTTCTTGTCCTCCCACTAAAAATCCATATTGAACATTTGTTGCAGTCGTTTTCGCTGATCCGCCTTGTTGAAAATTTGGTGTTTGGCGCACTGCATAAAAGTTGGATGGCGAACCCCAGGGTTGAACGTTTGGTGGAAGCCCCCACTGTGCAGCAGTTGGTGGTGTGCCCCATTGTCCAGCAGTTGGTGGTGTGCCTCATTGTCCGGCATTTGGTGGTGTGCTCCATTGTCCGGCATTTGGTGGTGTGCCCCATTGTCCAGCATTTGGTGGTGTGCCCCATTGTCCTAAATGTTGACTCCCATATAAGTGGCCCGAGCTCAGCCTTTTTGGCAAATCTTGATCGTTCCGTGAAACACTAGTCATAGCTTCCAGCAGTTGTATCTTATCCTCGTCGGTACCTCCAGTTATATCTATGAAATACTTACGCCAAAATTTTAGCTCTTTAAGTGAATCAATGCATGCCCAATAAAATCTGGTGTTCTTTGGAAGCTCCAACTCAAGGAATATCGCTTCTGCCTTTTTGAATTCATCGTAATATTCTTGGTCAAAACTACCTGGGCAAAGTTGTTGCAAACTTTGTCGTTGGAACTCTCTATAGCCAGTAATGGTGTCTTGTATGGTTGTCTCAAAAGATTGTCTTCTACGACCTCCTGAGCTACCTCCAGATCTATGCGAACTACTCCCCCGCCTGACACTTGACTGAGAATTTTGTCTCTTCCTTTGCTCACCTCTTCCAACAGGGTTTCGTAATGTATCACGACTGAACTCATTCGAAGGGTGTCCATCATCATCAAGGTTAACACGATACACTTCTTCATCTCTTGGGCCTCATAAACTTGAGTTTGAGGCATGTCACCACCATCGATGTCTGAGTAACCATGGCTGACATCATCTATTCGTCTCTCATTCATTATCTCTTTTCTTCTTTGTCGTGAGGAATGTTGTGGTTGCGAAGAAACATCGTGTAATACAAAACAGCGTTGCATCAAATCCCAAAACTCATGCGGTTTTCGGTTGAACTTACTAGTTAATTTGTACCCTTATAATACAAAATATATATTATTTGTGTGTGTTTGTGTTATTATTAGTAAATTTACCAAAAAAGATTAGGAGTTATTACCAATTCAAGAGCTTTCCACCACTCGTCAGATGCATGAATCTCAGATGTTTCAGAATCAACCGAGATCCCGGTAAAACCCATAAGTTCCTTCCACTTTTTATACGTTTTTTTGAAGTCATCTAGTTTCTTTTTAAAAAACCCTTATTTTATATTCATGTTAAATGCTAAGTTGAATTTATCAACCATGTACTCTTGACCAAGGTGCGACGGATCCTTAAGAGTGTAATTATTCATGGCAATTGCATAATCAAACAACTCAATCAAAGTTTTTTCTTGTTCATAAGTCCATTTAATGCTTCGGTGTGCTCTATAAATTTACAGTTAGTTTAATCTATTTTCCAAAAACTATAACTTATATAGTAAAATGTCTTTGCTAAAAAAAATATGATAAAAAATTTACTCTTCTTGTTGTTTCAGAGGGAGCATTTGTGTCTCTTTGCCCAAAAAAATTTGTGTTTGATCGACCCCTAGGCGACATATCTGCATTTAACAATACAATACCATAAATAATTAAATCACTAAGATATTATAATACCATTTTATTCATAACATTGGTTTTTCGTTCTTATATAAAATAACATATATTTAATTTATCAATGATCATTTCACGTTAATAAATTGAAACATAAATTATATATCTAATACAATCATAACATTTTTTATTTGTCATTGACATGTGATTTTATTTACAATAAACATTTACTCTTACATATATATATATATATATATATATATGTGTGTGTGTGTGATATATGTATATAAATTAATAAAAGCGTCACGGGGAAGGCATGTTTAGCTATACCAAAAAAAAAAAAAAGGGTTGTATTTATTAATGATGTTCAAAAAAAAAAGGTTGTATTTATTATATATTCTGTTTTGGTGGAAACAAGAAAATTTTATTTTACTGATATGAGTGCATATATTTTATTTAAAAATTACAAGCTGAAAAAAAGTTCATAATCAAAATATAAAATACCAAATTTGGTTCGGCCATAAGATTAGTTAGTTGAAATGTTACGCAATAATTAAATGTAAGCTGATTAAAATATGTCACACATAACTAATTTAACTAATGAACACATTAGAAATTAAATTTTCCTTATTATCTCTACAAAAAGAAAACTGAATTAATGTAATTAAAGATATAGTAAATAGATAAATAAAAAGCTTTTTACTTAATTATTCAAAAGGGATAAACAAAAATATTTACCTCTTCACTTGCTTTGAGAAATTGTGAAAGAACAAAAATATTTACCTCTTCACATTACTTAAATTATTAGTATTTATTTTAATATTTGAAATTGAAACCTATTTTATAAAATTTGTTTATAACGAAGCAAAACAAGTAATACATAGAAATTTCTTAACTACAAACTCGTAATTTAACTTTAAAATAATGATATGATCATGAAATCTCTTTAAAAGACTCTAAATTAATAAACAAATGTTGTTTATTTAATTAGTTTAGAATTGAAAGCAATAAAAGAAGATTTACCTTTTGAAGTATAACTTCAATATTGATAAACTGGTGTATAAATATGTAAAATTTTATATTAAAAATGGAAATGAAAGTTTGATAAGTATAATGTGAGAGAATTATTGTAGAATGAGAGAGTTAGTGAGAAATATGATAAAATATATTTATACAGAGAATGAAGTGTATGAAAAAAATCTGGTAAAATATATTTTAATTAATTTAAGATAATAATTTGTGGAATAGGAAGAGTCAACTAGTTTTGCAAAGTACACCTAACCACACATACTTCGCTGCTTATTTTTTTCATGTGCGTTTCATTTTATTTTCTCTGGCACGTTTACCAATGGCAGAACAATTTTTTATTTTTTTATTAGATGCGTTCATATTATCTGTTCCGAATGGTGACACAAATATAGTCTCGCATGCGTTTCCCATGAAACGCGTTGCCCATTGAGGGCCTTTGTAAGTTTTAGGGTTGAGAAGAAATGGCGGGTGCAGTGCCGGCCCTAACTTTTCAGAGGCTTAAAGCAATTAGAAAATTGTGGCATATATTATTTATATAATTTTTGATAATATAATACATGTATTTGATGTATTTAAATGAATTTTAAATTAAATTATTCTAAGGCACTTAGTTTTAAATCCATTCGTGTTAATTGGTATTATGTAAAATTTAAAATTCTCTTCACAAAATACCAGAAAATCATAAAATCGATTTGAA
>PKMM01027487.1:7321-34031 GCA_002933915.1 Eutrema heterophyllum | reverse complement strand
TGATGGGGAAGATGACAATGAGCAAGCGAAAGTCAACTACTTGGGTGGTCAAGGAGGCTACCAAGGTAGCTTCAACCCCAACTATAGGAATCATCCAAATTTCTCCTATAGGAGCAACAATGTGGCAAATCGTCAAGACCAAGTGTATCCTCAACAAAACACTCAAGGTCAAGGTCTCCAACAAAAGAACTTTATCCCTTCCAACCAACAGCGGACATTTGTTCCAAGGAACAACTTTCAAAGCAACCAAGGAGGGTTTCAACCTAAGCAACCATCTGCACCACCGGGTTTTGGACAACAAGGGCAAGCAAGCAACACCACTCCACAAGATAACGAAATGAAAACAATGCTTCAACAACTCTTAAAAGGCCAAGCTAATGGAGCAATGGATTTGAGCAAGAAAATGGCGGAAATCCACAACAAGGTGGATTGCTCTTACAATGACCTCAACTTCAAATTTGAGGCATTGTCGTCTAAGTTCAAGCAAATGGAGGGTAAATGTGTTTCTTCTTCATCACGACCTCAGGGCACTTTACCGGGCAAACCCGAAGCCAACCTAAAAGAGTTTTGCAACGCTATTACATTGAGAAGCGGAACATAGCTCCCCTCTAGAGAACTTCCAACAACGGAACTTAATGATGGCGTTGAGAAACAAGAAGAAGAGGTGGTCATTGAGATGAATGGAGACGAAGTAAATATGGAGAAAAAGACCAAAGAGACGCCAAAGAGAAAAGAGACTCTTTTCGTACCACCACCTTACGAGCCCAAGCTCCCGTTCCCGGGCCGCTTTAAAAAACAACTCATGGAGAAATACAGGACAATTTTTGACAAGCAAATGGACAAGGTCCAAATGACTATGCCTCTGGTTGACGCTTTCCTACTAGTCCCTCAATACAACAAGTTCCTTAAAGACGCAATCAAAGACAGAATGAAGGAGCTACAAGGGATGGTAATAATTACCCATGAGTGCAACGCCATCATTCAAAAGAAGATTGTGCCACAGAAACTTGGAGATCCGGGAAGCTTTACGCTTCCTTGTGCTCTAGGACCTCTTGCCTTCAACCACTGCCTTTGTGATCTTGGAGCAAGTGTGAGCTTGATGCCGCTGTCAGTTGCAAAACGCCTCGGTTTCACCCGTTACAAAGCCTGCAGAATATCTCTAGTTCTAGCGGACATGTCGGTGAGACACCCAGTTGGACTACTTGAGGACTTGCCGATCATGATCGGGAATTTTGTGGTGCCTACCGATTTTGTAGTTCTAGAAATGGATGAAGAACCCAAAGATCCTCTTATCTTTGGTAGACCGTTCTTAGCCACCGCCGGTGCAATCATCGATGTAAGGAACGGAAAATTGACCTCCACTTGGGCAAAGACGATGTTCTTCAATTCGACATCAATGATGTGATGAAAAAGCCCACAATAGATGGTCAAGCCTTCTACATAGAGGCTATGGAAGAATTGGCGGATGAACTACTAGAAGAGCTAGCTTTGGAAGATCATCTCCAAGTGGCGCTAACTAAGAACCAAGGAGAACATTGGTTTCTTCATGCTGAGAGTGTTGAGAACGCAAGGATACTTGACTCGCACAAGGCACTTGTTGGGGAGAGTTCATTCTTGGAACTACAACACGAAGAACCTGTCGCTTTGGAACACAATGCAAGTGCTTCAGATATTGACTTCATGAGTGCTTTGGATGTTGATCTTGATGACGAGTGATTAGTCGTTTTTTCAACACATCAATTACCCTAATGTGTAGACTACCGCAATCATAACGGTTGGTCGTTGAGTACTTAGGGATCGAATCCACGGAGAGAAAGAACAGCACAATAAGAATACAATAAACTAATTAAGCTAAGCTAAACGTTTTTAGGTATTTGTGTAAGGAACTAATTACGATAAAACTAAAAGTAAAATAAAGAAACAGGGAATGAGAAAAGTGCATGACACCTTAAGTGATCGAAGCTAATTTTAAAGACACAAGTTCAAGGAAAACAAGACAATAAACTCAGTTTACTCAAGAAGATAAAGATATGGATCGTAGGATATGGTATGCGATTTCGAGTATTCGATGATTCTCTTATGAAGTTTCTAGTCACTCAATGAGCTTGTTCTATGGCAAGGGACACATATTAATAGCTTAACTCACTCCCGTGATGCTAAATCCTTTATTAATAACTCGAATTAGCTAATCTTCCGATTGCAACCAAATTATCGATAAGTATGAAACGAAAGCCCTTCTTAGCCAATAAATGAACCTTAGTCACGATTTCCACCTTGCTAAGTGTCAAGAACATGTTGGAAATTCTCTAGACAGCCTACTAAACCTCTTCCAAGGGCAAACTGATCATGATCTAGAGATTGAGTAGCTACTTCAATCCTAGCTTTAAGATCACTTCTAAACATGAGAACTTTTGTAATCTTGTCCTAAACATCAAAAGATCATCATCTATCCCTCTAAATAATCCATTCCCACAATCCATAATGAAACTACTCACACATAACTAAATCACAAAACAAAACCGAACAAAAGCAAGACATAGCAAAAATAAGAAGATTGATGGGAAGAAATTAAGAGATTCTTCACTAAAATTGTGTAGATCTTGAAGATCCCATGAACACAAGAGTGGAGGAGAGAAAAGTGCTCTCAAACAGTGAAAAGAAGTAGACAAGATGATATTTTCGTCAGTCCCACCTTGGTGAAAGAGAAAAACAAGTGTTGAATATATTACAAAAGGGTTGGACCCCAAAGTCAAGCTTAAAGCCGCCAAACGATCTTGATCGGTTATAACCGATCGCCTGTACATTTTTTTTCTGCCATCGGCTTTATCGATCGGTTAGTAACCGATCCTCTGTGCATTTGTCGTGGGATCGCTTTCATCGATCGGTTAGTAACCGATCGCGCGTGTAAATTTTGGTCCTCTTATTCTTCTTTCGGTCTTTGCGGTTCCTCCTCGAACTTCGATCGTCTCCTTTCGTCCACGCTCATCCAAATCAGTCCCGAAAACCTGAGAAAGGCTCCAACAAGCTAAAAAGAACACAAAAACGACCTAGGTCATCCTAAATGCAATGCGACTCGATTTGGACCTAAATACAATATACACGTAATAAAAACTATACGAAACACAAGGAAAACGAAAGAAAGTATGAGACTCGAGGTGGTAAAATACAGTGATATCAACAAGCAAGAAGCTAGCCATGGTGAGACTAGCTTTGATGATGATTGGAGTGAGCTGAAAGCCCCAAAGGTGGACCTCAAACCGCTCCCAATTGGACTGAGGTATGCGTTCTTAGGTCCGAACGAGTCTTACCCGGTGATAGTTAATGATGAGCTTAGTGAAAATGAAATTGTCACCCTTTTGAAGGAGTTGAAAAAGTTTAGGAAAGCCATTGGATATTCACTTGATGATATTAAAGGAAATTTCCTCATCTCTTTGCACACATAAGATCCATCTAGAAAATGAATCGATGACTTCTATCGAGCATCAAAGAAGGTTAAATCCTAATTTGAAAGATGTTGTCAAGAAAGAGATTCTTAAGCTTTTAGATGCAGGGATCATATACCCTATCTCTGATAGTACTTGGGTGTCCCCGATCCATGTGGTGCCTAAAAAAGGTGGAATTACAGTGATAAAGAATGAAAAAGATGAATTAATCCCAACTAGGACTATCACCGGTCATAGGGTGTGTATTGATTACCGAAAGCTTAACTCCGCCACTAGAAAAGATCATTTCCCTCTTCCCTTCATTAATCAAATGCAAGAAAGACTTGCGAACCACCCATATTATTGTTTTCTTGACGGGTACTCGGGATTCTTTCAAATCCCGATTCACCATAGTGACCAAGAGAAGACGACATTTACATGTCCATATGGCACATTTGCTTATCGAAGGATGCCATTTGGACTGTGTAACGCACCCGCAACTTTTCAGAGGTGCATGATGTCGATCTTCTCGGATCTAATTGAAGATATGGTAGAGGTCTTTATGGATGATTTTTCGGTATATGGTGCCTCGTTTGCTGCTTGTTTGTCAAATCTGTGCAGGGTACTCACTAGGTGCGAGGAGACGAATCTAGTCTTGAATTGGGAGAAGTGCCATTTTATGGTACGGGAAGGCATTGTGCTCGGCCATAAGATCTCGGAGAAGGGCATTGAAGTGGACAAAGCAAAAATCGAGGTCATGATGAGTTTAAAACCGCCAACCACGGTGAAAGGAATACGAAGCTTTCTGGGCCATGCCGGGTTCTATAGACGGTTCATCAAGGATTTCTCCAAGATAGCGAGACCACTCACTAGGCTTCTATGCAAAGAAGTGGAATTTGTTTTCGATGATGAATGTTTGAAAGCATTCTTGGAGATCAAGGAAGCGCTTGTGAGCGCCCCGATAGTGCAAGCACCGGATTGGAGTCTCCCTTTTGAAATCATGTGTGACGCCAGCGACTTTGCGGTTGGCGCGGTTTTGGGTCAGAAAAAAGACAAGAAGATCCACGTGATCTACTATGCAAGCAGAACCATTGATGATGCCCAAACAAAGTATGCAACCACGGAAAAGGAGCTATTGGCGGTGGTATTTGCTTTTGAGAAGTTCCGCTCCTACTTGGTTGGATCAAAGATCCTGGTATACACAGATCATGCCGCCTTGAGACACTTAATAGCTAAGAAAGATGCTAAGCCGAGGCTTCTAAGGTGGATTCTTCTTCTACAAGAGTTTGACATGGAGATTAAGGACAAGAAAGGTATCGAAAATGGAGTAGCGGACTACTTGTCTCGGTTAAGAATTGAAGATGCAATCCCAATAGATGATTCTCTCCCCAAGGAAAATGTAATACTCATGAAGATTTTGAAGATAACCTATCACACTGGGTTGAAACTCGAGGAAGCCAAGAGCTTGAAGGAGCAAGACTTGCCTTGGTACGCTGATTTCGTGAACTATATGGCTTATGGAAGAGAACCACCAAACTTGGATAGCTACCACAAGAAGAAGTTTTTCAGAGACATCGCCCATTTCTTTTGGGATGAACCATACCTCTACAAGCGGTGTTCAGATGGTGTTTACCGGAGATGCATTCCGGCAGAGGAGGTGAATGGCATATTATACCATTGCCATGGTTCGGTCTATGGAGGACACTTTGCCTCATTCAAAACCGCAACCAAAGTGTTCCAATCCGGTTTATGGTGGCCAAGTTTATTCAAAGACGCTCACGCCTACGTTTCGTCATGCGATTCTTGCCAACGAAAGGGGAACATAAGCAGAAGGGATGAGATGCCCCAAAACCCCATCTTAGAAGTTGAAGTGTTCGACGTATGGGGAGTTGACTTCATGGGACCGTTTCCTTCTTCTTATGGAAACCAATACATCTTGGTAGCGGTTGACTATGTCTCCAAATGGGTTGAAGCGATTGCTAGCCCGACAAACGATGCAAAGGTGGTTCTAAAACTTTTCAAGTCAATCAACTTCCCAAGGTTTGGGATTCCAAGAGTGGTGATTAGTGATGGTGGAAGTCATTTTATTAACAAGGTGTTTGAGAGCTTGCTCAAGAAGCACGGAGTCAAACAAAAAGTTGCCACACCTTATCACCCTCAAACAAGCGGGCAAGTAGAGGTTTCGAACCGCCAAATTAAGGCCATCTTGGAGAAGACTGTAAGCAGCTCAAGGAAGGACTGGGCTAAGAAGCTGGACGACGCATTATGGGCATACCAGACGGCGTTCAAGACACCAATTGGAACTACACCATTCAACCTACTATACGGGTAGTCATGTCATTTGCCCGTTGAGTTAGAGAACAAAGCATTGTGGGCGGTGAAGCTCCTCAACTTCGACATTAAGACAGCCTCGGAAAGGCGTCTTATCCAACTGCATGAGTTAGATGAGATCCGTTTGGACGCCTATGAGAGCTCAAAAATATATAAGGAACGAACCAAAGCGTTCCATGACAAGAAAATTGTCAAGAAGGGTTTCAAAGTTAGAGAACAAGTGCTGCTCTACAATTCCCGGTTGAAACTGTTTCCCGGAAAATTAAAGTCAAGATGGACATGACCGTTCAAGGTCAAAGAGGTGCAGCCTTACGGTGCGGTAACACTTTGGAACAAGACCGGTGGAGAATTCACGGTGAATGGACAAAGACTCAAACTGTACTCAGCATCTGACTTCATAGAGGAGGAGACCTCGGTTTCTCTCTCTAACCCACCACCCGTCTGAAAAGGTACCAAACGTCAAGCTTAGTGACGTAAAACAAGCGCGCTTGGAAGGCAGTCCCTAGATATCATTTGTGCATATGTATATACGTGTGATGTGATTCTGTTTCTTTGATTTGTTTTCGTGTGTTTGGAGTGTTTGTTTTGTGTGTTTTGGTCTCAGAGGCTTTGCAGGCATCGAAAGGAGTAATTTGGGAACAAAGACGTGAAAATCGAACTGACAAAGCATTTTATCGGTCTACTGGCCGATAAAACGGGCTGATAAAACGGTTACAAAACGTCACAAAAATATCAAGTCTCTGCCAACCATTTTTATCGGTCACATGACCGATATACCAGACCGATAAAACGGCTAATCTTCATGACGCATCTGCTACTCTCTGGTGATGAATTTTATCGGTCCCTTGACCGATAAACCAGACTGATAAAACGGTCGGTCTCCATGAAATATCTACTTCTTCCTGGTAAGCATTTTTATCGGTTACATAACCGATGGAACCGGACCGATAAAACGTCAACGCTTTCTTTCATGTTTCTGGAAATCGATTTTATCGGTCATAGGGCCGATATTCCGGACCGATAAAAGCCCGAGGTAAATTTTTCAATCCCAGATTTTCGGTTTAGATCGGTTAAGTCATTATAAAAAAAAAAAACATTTCTCCTTCTTCTCTCTCACTTTCGCGACACCCCTCTCAAGAACACACACCCACTTTCGATTTTTCAAGAAAAATCTCTTGGTTTTCACTTGTTTAAAACTCGATTTCACCTTTCATCAATTCCTTTGCACTCTTCGGCCATCACATCATCAAGTCTCCAAGGTATGAAGATCAAATCCTTCTCCCTTCTCCAATTTCTTCAAGGTATGAACTTTTACTTAAGTTCATAGAACCTCTTGAAAAGGGTTAGATAGGGTTCGAAATTGATTGTTTATGGCTGGGTTATGGTAATTAATCCTTGAGCTGTGAATTTCATGAGCTAATTTGCAAGATTCATGAAGAAATTTGGAAATTTCACACTTAGGGTTCTTGAAAACGAATTTTGAAATTTTTTTGGGGAAATCCACAAATCATTTGGGCTTTATGTTCCTTAGACTCAACATTGTTAAGCATGATCACTCTGGAATGATAGCTTGCTCAGATCCCCTATTAGTTTCAGTTTTTGTTTTCTTGAAGAAACTTTGATGTGTGTTGATGGAGTTGCATAATTGCGATAAACTGTGGATTGCATATAACTTAATACTAATGAGCTCTAGAGAGCGGATTCTTGATGTATATGTTGTTGCCTCGTTGTGATTTTTATTGAATTTTTTTTGTAGAACACCAATGGATGAAACTCGTCGAAATCCTCCTCGCAGAGCGAAGCAAGAAACGGGAAACCCAACTGAAGCAACAAGCTCCCGGGCATCAAAACCAACAGCCCCCAAGCCGACCGCTAAGTCTAGAGGCAAACGACCTGCCGCTCCAAAGAAACCACAAGCGGAGGAGCAGGTTCCGGAGTTCGATTCAGATGAAGAGATGGGGTACACGGAAAAAGAGATGAAGGATGCCAAGGAATTCCACTCTGTCAAGATGATGGCCACGCGAGGTCTTTCCCAAGGACCGCTGATTACAATGGAGCTGTATGAGGAAATAACAGAGGTGCTAAATAACATGGGACTAGGCTTCTTGGCAACTTACAGACCATTCATGTACCCGGGACTGACGCGAGAGTTTTTGTCAACGGTGGAGCTAAGCTACAAAACGAAGAGTAGAAAGAAACCGGAGGAAGGGCTTTTAACGTTCCAAATCCAAGCACAACTCTACCAACTCTCAATCGAAACCATATGCGAGATCTACGGGTTCCCAATGAGAGGTGATGTCAAGTTTCACGAGCCAAACAATATGCAAGAATTCTGGAGTATGATTGCTCAGGGAAAGGCAAAAGGAGTTTCACCTAAGCTTGCTCTCATCAGAAACCCGACCATCCGCTTTGTGGCAAAACTCCTATGCAACACCATATTTGCCCGATATGATACGAGCACAGTCCACCAAGCTGAGATTTGCCTCCTTTATCAAGGAGTGAAACCCTACCTCCGCGGATTCTTAGATCAACTGGGACACGGTGCAAACTTGGGATGTTTGTTTGCAAAAAAGCTCACCAGTTACCGTTTTTGGGTCAACACGACGACTGAACCTCAGCTTTTTATTGGCGGAATACTAGTACCGATCTTCAATAAGATCGACATCGATCTAACGACGGAATACATTGAGCCAATCATAGACCGCCTTGACCAAGCATACCTCGCTAGATGTGACTTCCTCAAAGACGTAGGAGACGAGTCTGTCTTCATGTACATATACGAGAACCGCGAAGGAAGGAGGCGCCTGATTAAGCTGCCAAACGCCGCCAAAACCACTCTCAGAATCCAGGACAACATAGTCTTCAACCACGAAGGAGACAGTGACGCACGTCCAACATCGCCAACAGCGGAACCCGTTCCCAGTCCACCGCGACGATCGAGAATGAGCGAGAGAGAGCTGCCAACTCTCCCGTACCTACAGATGAAGCCACAAACCGCTCGAGAGAAGTTTTTCTACAACTGCTACAAGGTACAGCAAAAGATTAACAAAATTACTAACAGCAAACTCGAGTGGTTCAGGAAGAAGCTGAAGAAGATGCCAGGGTATGTGTCTGATGAAGAGGAAGTGGAACGAGAAGAAGACGAGGAAAATGCAGATGAGACTGGTGACGACGGAGCTGAGCACGACCATAACGAAGCACCAAACGAGTTCGAACACAGACAACCAAGCTCCGCAAACACATAACTCCAAAAGAGAAGTTTTTCTAAACTTTGTATCACACAGTTTGGTTTTATTTTCATTTACTTTTGGACGTTGTGTGATGTTTTTCCATCTCTCTTTCTTATTTTCTCACCGAGACGGTGAGAAGTAAGTCCGGGGGAGGGGTACTCGGTACTAATTAGTATTTTTATTTGTTTTGTTTTATCTTTTTGGCATTCATTTGCATTTGCATAAAAAAAAATCAAAACAAAATTTTTTTTTCCCATTTAGTTTATCATTTGTCAATTTTTAGAATCGAGTCTATAAACATATAGGATTGCATTCATATGCATAGGGGACAATGATTAAATTTTTCCTTGAAAAGAAATCGCGTGAACTTTGAAAGCATTGCCCTTGTTAATCGTATCATGATGTATGAACCGTTTCGAAAATTTGGAAAATCCATGCTTTGATCTCTTGGCTCGAAAATTGAGTTCTTAGTTGACGCTTTCTTAATTGTTATCCAACTCTAGATCAACTTGAACTTAATTTGGACTAAATACTCTCACTTTGGGGTTCGAAATGCATGATCATGGTTTTAAAAATTCATTCGAGCTTTCTTATCCATTTCACCACTCTTTGCTAACTCGAATGACCATTTTCATCTTTAAAATGGTTTCGTACCCTTACCCAATACCTTCTTTAAAGCCAAGTAATTTTTCGATTNGGAGGAGCAGGTTCCGGAGTTCGATTCAGATGAAGAGATGGGGTACACGGAAAAAGAGATGAAGGATGCCAAGGAATTCCACTCTGTCAAGATGATGGCCACGCGAGGTCTTTCCCAAGGACCGCTGATTACAATGGAGCTGTATGAGGAAATAACAGAGGTGCTAAATAACATGGGACTAGGCTTCTTGGCAACTTACAGACCATTCATGTACCCGGGACTGACGCGAGAGTTTTTGTCAACGGTGGAGCTAAGCTACAAAACGAAGAGTAGAAAGAAACCGGAGGAAGGGCTTTTAACGTTCAAAATCCAAGCACAACTCTACCAACTCTCAATCGAAACCATATGCGAGATCTACGGGTTCCCAATGAGAGGTGAGGTCAAGTTTGACGAGCCAAACAATATGCAAGAATTCTGGAGTATGATTGCTTAGGGAAAGGCAAAAGGAGTTCACCTAAGCTTGCTCTCATCAGAAACCCGACCATCCGCTTTGTGGCAAAACTCCTATGCAACACCATATTTGCCCGATATGATACGAGCACAGTCCACCAAGCTGAGATTTGCCTCCTTTATCAAGGAGTGAAACCCTACCTCCGCGGATTCTTAGATCAACTGGGACACGGTGCAAACTTGGGATGTTTGTTTGCAAAGAAGCTCACCAGTTACCGTTCTTGGGTCCACACGACGACTGAACCTCAGCTTTTTATTGGCGGAATACTAGTACCGATCTTCAATAAGATCGGCATCGATCTAACGACGGAATACATTGAGCCAATCAGAGACCGCCTCGACCAAGCATACCTCGCTAGATGTGACTTCCTCAAAGACGTAGGAGACGAGTCTGTCTTCATGTACATGTATGAGAACCGCGAAGGAAGGAGGCGCCTGATCAAGTTGCCAAACGCCGCTAAAACCACTCTCAGAATCCAGGACAACATAGTCTTCAACCACGAAGGAGACGGTGACGCACGTCCAACATCGCCAACAGCGGAACCCGTTCCCAGTCCACCGCGACGATCGAGAATGAGCGAGAGAGAGCTGCCAACTCTCCCATACCTACGGATGAAGCCACAAACCGCTCGAGAGAAGTTTTTCTACAACTGCTACAAGGTACAACAAAAGATTAACAAAATTACTAACAGCAAACTCGAGTGGTTCAGGAAGAAGCTGAAGAAGATGCCAGGGTATGTGTCTGATGAAGAGGAAGTGGAGCGAGAAGAAGACGAGGAAAATGCAGATGAGACTGGTGATGACGGAGCTGAGCACGACCATAACGAAGCACCAAACGAGTTCGAACACGGACAACCAAGCTCCGCAAACACATAACTCCAAAAGAGAAGTTTTTCTAAACTTTGTATCACACAATTTGGTTTTATTTTCATTTACTTTTGGACGTTGTGTGATGTTTTTCCATCTCTCTTTCTTATTTTCTCACCGAGACGGTGAGAAGTAAGTCCGGGGGAGGGGTACTCGGTACTAATTAGTATTTTTATTTGTTTTGTTTTATCTTTTTGGCATTCATTTGCATTTGCATAAAAAAAAATCAAAACAAAAATTTTCTTTCCCATTTAGTTTATCATTTGTCAATTTTTAGAATCGAGTCTAGAAACATATAGGATTGCATTCATATGCATAGGGGACAATGATTAAATTTTTCCTTGAAAAGAAATCGCGTGAACTTTGAAAGCATTGCCCTTGTTAATCGTATCATGATGCATGAACCGTTTCGAAAATTTGGAAAATCCATGCTTTGATCTCCTGGCTCGAAAATTGAGTTCTTAGTTGACGCTTGCTTAATTGTTATCCAACTCTAGATCAACTTGAACTTAATTTGGACTAAATACTCTCACTTTAGGGTTCGAAATGCATGATCATGGTTTTAAAAATTCATTCGAGCTTTCTTATCCATTTCACCACTCTTTGCTAACTCGAATGACCATTTTCATCTTTAAAATGGTTCCGTACCCTTAAATACCTCCTTTAAAGCCAAGTAATTTTTCGATTGAGTGAGGCATCTTTCCTATGCTTTCATGTGCAAAATCTTTCGAGATAAGGAACGACGAGTTCTTCTCTTTCATTAAGGCTAGTCTAGAGAACCAAGAGACTAGTTTAGGAGGGTTTGAAAATATTTGGGTTGATTGATGTTAATGGATTCTAAAAAAAAAAAAAAAAAAAAAAAAGAGTCTTGATACGAGAAAAGTCGTTAGATAGTCAAAGAAAATAAGCCGAAGTCGAAAAAGAAAATATCTAGCGAGTAAAAAAAAAGAGAGAGAAAAAGGAAAGAAGAAAAAGAGGAATCAAAGCAGTTTATGATCCAATTTAGCTTCTTAGAGTTTGTGATTTGGGATGTGCTTATCAAAAGAAAGGGTCAAGTCTAGGCAAAATTTGAATGATTAAGCAACTAAAAGGGTAGAGAAATGGAAGAGAAACTCGTATGCATAAATTGTTCCCAATCTCTACTGCTTTTGTGTAATGGCTTGCATTAATTCTTGAGAAAAAACCAAACACATTTGAAACCGTCTTTTTGTCCGCTCAACTTTTTTCCACCAAGCCGATTGATTGTGATTTCGATTCCCATTGTGAGACCGCACTTGAAACGAGCTAATTGAATGTTAAAGAGTTGGTATGCATGATTGTGAGAAGATGCTTTGGATTCGATTCTAGAGTAAAAGATTCGAGTAGCGATGGGTATGGAGAAGTTCGCTAGAGTAGGAGAGATTTGTGCATTATGATACTTTTACCTAAGGACATAGAGTTCAAAGCTTTTACGTGTTTTCTTTTGGATATGAGTCCCCACTTTCAAACCTCTCTTTCGGTTTGTCTTTTCTTATTTGCTTGAGGACAAGCAAAAGACAAGTCCGAGGGAGTGATATGTGTCACTTTTACATGCTTTAAACACCTTATTTTGGTGTGTTTTATCCCCATTCATGCATTCTTTGTAACATATTCATTCATAAGTGTCTCATTTAACTTTAGGAGTGTGTTTTAGAGTTTTAGGTTGTGCATTTGCATATGCATACCATTTTGAATCGTTTTCAGGTACTTCTGGAGTGAGTAGGATGTGGAGAGCCGTCATGGAAGGACAACGGGGCAAGAAAGAAGAGGAAAAGATGACGGAGTCCCTGATAAGCAGTTTTATCGGCCCCCTGGCCGATAAAAGGGACCGATAGAATGCCCATCTCGTGCCAAGAAGATTTGCATCTTCTGTGAAGGTTTTATCGGCCACCTGACCGATAAACTAGCCCGATAAAAAGGAGGATCACCAAGCCAAAGACGTCAAGTTTCTGTGAAGGTTTTATCGGCCACCTGGCCGATAAAACAAACCGATAAAGCCGAGGGATGGAAACCGAAGAATCCACGTTTTCTGCAATCAGTTTTATCGGCCACTTGGCCGATAAAACCAACCGATAAAATGGAGGCTTAAATTTCAGAAGTCAAAAACACACGATCCAGCCTCCAAAAATAGTTCCAAAAATGTGTTTTCACTATTTGGCCCACTATCTCTTCTTCTTTGTCGGCCAGACTTGTATAATAATTGGTTTTGAGACCAGAAAGAATAACTTTTTATGACTTTTAACAAAAATCTCTTGAGAGAAAACCCTTGTTCTTAATTAAAGATTGGAAATCCTTTGAAGATCTAGTGAAGTTTTCTTCAAAATTCTTCTACTTTTCTTCTTACTTTGCTTATGGCTTTCTTTTATACAGTTTATATTTGTGATTTAGCTATGTGTGAGTAGTTCTTTTAGGATTCTTGGGTGAAGTAGATTAGGGTGATTCTGGGTTTGTTCTTGATGTTTAGGAGTTAGATTACTTGAATTCCTTGTTCATTAAATGTTCTTATTGCTAGATCGACCTTGATCTAGTTGATCTAGAACCTAGGAGTTTCATCAACCGGAAGGTGTTTGATGAAAGTCTTGAACGAATTTAATGAATGCTTTTCACATCTTAGCCAGCGAAAGTTGTAGTCTAAGGTGAATTGTGGCTATTTAGACTTGTATTTAATGCTTGTTAGTCATAGAATCGCGAACGGAAGTTTATGACGGTTTATGACTAAGAAAGGGGTTAATACCATTGACATGGGTTAATCTTTAATGGTAATCTAAGGCCTAAGGAAGTATTTAGTTGAATGTTTGAGCATCTTGAATAAACTAAGGGATCACCCAAGTCGATTGCTTTACCCGAGAATTCGTTTGTCTAAATCGATATTAAACGTTTTCTTGTTTGTTTTGCTTCTCGTCTTATTGGAATTAATATCGTGTTCTGTCACTTGTTAATTTTCTACATGTTTCACTTGTTCGATAAAAACCCAACTCCAATTATCGCTTAGATTAGATAGCGTCATGTATTCTTAGTGCGTCGTTCTTATTTCCCTGTGGATTCGATCCCAAAGTGCTGCAATGACATGCCATTAGATTGAGGCATTGTGTACAACGGGTAATTGTGCGGACCGGAAAAAGTCTACTATCAGAGACCATTGTCACACACTCAATTATCCATCCATATACTATGGAAATCCAATCTTTCCAGAACCGCTTGGAGAAAACCCCATTCAATTCGGTCATAAGCCTTGCTCATATATGTTTTAACTGCCATTGCTCCTCTTTTCTCGGCTTTGGATATACGTAGAAAGTGGAGGACCTCATGTGTGATTAGGACGTTATCCGAGATGGCACGTCCTGCGACAAAGGCGGACTGGTTTTCAGAGATTAGCGATGGCAAGATAGGTTGTAGTCTCTTAGTTAAAATCTTTACGATGATTTTATAGAAGACGTTGCAGAGAGCAATGGGTCGATAGTCCGCGACTTTCCTGGTTATGGGGATTTTAGGGATTAAACTCACTTGTGTTTCATTCCATCTATTGTGGAATGCTCATGTGATAAAAAAGCCGGTGTATCTCTGCTATGATATCCGATTTTATCACTTACCAATAAGAGTGGAAAAAACCAGCGGAAAAGCCATCAGATCCCGGCGTTTTCCCTTGGTGAATTGCAAGCACAACCTCGCGAATCTCTTCCTCCTTAGAATAGTTATAAATTCAGTGTTCAGCTCCGAGATAATGATTGAGTCTTAAGCTTCTTGAACTAGCCGGAAGCTATCGTTATTGATAGAGAAGAAGATGGATTGGAAATATGAAGAAATAATCCACGATACATCGGACTCTTTGTAATGAGCTATTCCTTGCTCATCCTCAAGAATATTAAAATGATTACAGGTACTGCGATTACGCGTGGTAGCATGAAAGAAGCCTGTGTTTCCATCTCCACTATGGAGCCATAGAATCCTACTTCTTTGCTTCCAAAAATTTTCTTCCTCTATACGCTGTTTCCAATATAGAAGTCAATCGTGCGATTTCCGGAGGGTCTGAGATAGGGCTGGAGAGTGCAGTATCGAGAGCTGCTTGAGTATTGAGGATGATTTGGGCGCTGTTTTGGTTTTGATCTCGAGCCCACTTGACTAACTCCGAGCGACATCGATTGAGTTTTGCTTCCACTGATTCTGAATCTTCTCTCGCCCAGAATGTTGCTATAAGGTCGTATATTTCGTCTTTCTCCCTTAGTTTGTTGTCGAAATGGAACATCCCTTTTCTTTTTACTCTTGAATCGTCCATGTACGTAATGAGTGCCATATGGTCCAAACCTTGGAAGTGCAGGTATTCAGATCTGCCTGAAGGGAAGAGTTTTAGCCATGCGTTGTTGGAGAGAGATCTATCTAGCCTCACATGGACGAGATGATCATATCTCATCCCTCGCCACGAGAGTGGATTTCCTGTATGTTTAACGTCCCATAGCCCATTTTGGGATACAAAGCTTCGAAAGTCGATGAAGGAGCCTTCATGCCGTGGAGGTCCTCCTTTCTTTTCATATTGAATAAGAATGTCATTAAAATTACCCGTTAGAAGCCAAGCAGTATCATGGCCAGCACCAAGAACTGATATTTGGTTCCACACTTCCACTCTATTCAGTTTCGCAGGTGCACCGTAAACAAAGGTTAAGTGGAAGGTGTGGTTTTGATAGATGATCCGTGTATCAATGTAGTTAGGGGTAGAGGAAAGAATTTCCAAGTTAATCTCCTTTTTCCAGAAGAGCGCTAAGCCACCACTTAGGCCTGAAGGAGGAACTGTGAAATTGTTATCGTATCCCATCCATTGAAACACTTGTAGCACATATTCGTCTTGATTTTTAGTCTCCATTAGAAACATTATATCCGAAAAGAGTTTCAATCTCAATTCCCTAAGGCGTCGAACTGTAAGGGAGTTTCTAAGCCCTTGATAGTTCCAATTAATTGTAATCATTTATAATTGGATGGTTTCTGGAAAACCATCGAACCCTTACAAGTAGAAAGTATTATCGCCTTAGAGGATTTTGCAATACAAGCGACAGTAGAAAAAGAGGGGTCCTCATACTGAGGTACAAAATCACGGCTAGCAGATTTAATTGTTTTCTCTTCATTTGATTTCTTACGTGAAGCAGCAGCAGGTTGAGTAGCGTATCTTTTCCGAGTCATACTTCCAAGCAGGGGTCTCCCTGTAACCTTTTTTTCCCCCTACTTTAGCTAGAGCAGCTCAGCTAACTATTTTCCTCTTCTTAGGTAACTTCATCGTAGTCGTAGGAGCCATCTCATCATTGGAACCTAGACGGAAGGTTGGAGCAAGGACATTTGAGCTTAGTATTGGTAGATCTGGGATTGTAGCTTCCGATGATAGATTAGAGCGAACTTTCTGTCGCGCCGCTTTCGTCCAGAGGCTTTTTTGGACTGAGTGAGTTCTAGAGGAAGAAGCTTGTTGGGCTTGAGTCTGTGATGGGGCATTCCCTGGGTCAAATCTGATTTCCACAACCTGCAGGTTTGCCGAGTCGATTCGCAGATTGGATTGGACTTGAAGACCTGATTGGAGGGTTTTATCGATGACCGGCTCATGCTGAGAGAGTCTTTGGAGGGCCGGTTTCTTTGGGGTGGCAGTGGTGCATAGAGTCGTTCCAGAGCAGAGGCTTTCTCTTTGGTTTTAGCATTGCTGGAACCTTCAAGGTCCTTTCGACTTATCTGATTTTTCGTTGGCGTCTTGAATCCCGAATTATGGTAGTTGGTCCCTCTGTTTTGATACATTGCCCGTTGAGGTTCTATTGTCGCGAGGGTCAAATCTTCGATTGCTTGGGAAGTATTCCTGGTGGGACATATTCTCTGAAAAGTGAGAATTGGTTACCGCGTTACGATCCTCATATCGAGGTAGTTTTCCCCTGTGGTAGGGAGCCTCACGGTGGTAGTCTCTAGTCAGATTGGGTATGGGTATGGAGGAGTGGTGATCTCGATACTCTCTTCTAGAGTTTGGGGATCGAGACCTGTAAGAGCGACTTGGCTGGTAACGATGCGGAGGATATCTCCTTGTAGGGGATATTCTTGGAGGGAGAGAGCATCTTATCTCCGGGGAAAGATCACGAGAAAACTTTCTTTGTTGGGTGAGCTTTGAGAATTTCTCTTGGGTGGTTTTCATACTTGAATCCTCTTTTAGAGCTATTTCTTTGTTTATCCGCTTCCAGACGCTGAATAGTATTTTGCTGGCTAAATCCTATGCTCCTGGAGTAGTTAGAATTATGAGCCATTGTCAATGGGCATTCGCTTTTCTCATGGCTAAGCCTTAAACAGAGGAAGCAGTGTTTTTCCAGCCTATCATATTCAAATTCCAAGGAAGCTTCCTCTCTGGTTGGGAAAGTGAAAACCTTTTTCATGATTAAAGGTTTTAGTGCGTTAACTTGAACCCGAATACGACTTTCTTTAGCATCATGGTCAATGAATGTCCCCAATTCTTTACCAATAGTTTTGAGAGTGTCAGGTTTGAAATAGTGGATCGGCAGGACGTGGATGGTGATCCAAAACGGGATGTAGCAGGGGAAGGAGTCGGAGATGATTGGCACCCATCGTTGAATAATGAGCATCCAGCGCTTGTGGTGGTAAGGAGCATTCCTTAGAACTGATTGAAGGTCCTCAGATTCGAAGCGGAATCTAAAACGTTCACGACCCAGTTCTTTACCGTCAACACGCCCCCTTAAACCCCAAAATTGACCCATAAAGTTGATGACTGATTTAGGTTTTTGGAAGTATGGGTTTAGAACTCGGCCAATTAGGGTTAGTCTATTCTCCGCGATCATATATGAGTTGTCGACCGGAGGGAGACGCACCGGTTGTTCTCGAGTCCATCGGCTAGTGGATGCAATATCCTTCCCTTTCTCTTCTCTGGAGTAACGTAGCGACATGGAGAGCTGATGTACTTGGGATACGGACTGCACACTGCAATAATTGGATGCAAGGATTTGCAGACAAGTAACCGGATGTTGAGATCTGAGGCTGATATGGGTGTCAAAAGAGGACTGCATACATCAGCAAAGTGCACAGAGGGGCGGGGACTTGACTTCACCTTCAGGAAACCTCTAATCTCGATGAAGGAGATCAGCGGCGGAGGTAGCAAGAGATCGCCACAAAAATCGCCTTTTCCCTAAACCCTAGTAGCGTCGCCATAATGCTTTTTGGCAAATCACGTTTAAAAAATCACGATTAAGCTAATCCGACCGACTGTGACCGAAACCCGAACCCACCCAACTTTCTTAAAATCCAAAATCGATTTGGGGGAAAATTAGGGTTCTTAGTTAGAGAGAAAAAAGATAGAGATTGAATCGCATAGAGAGGAATTGCATCGTGGATAGGGATTGATTCATTTCGAATGAAGGAAATGGAGTAAGTAATCTCCTTTTGTAAATAATTGGTTTGCGTTTAATTGATTCTCAAAACTTTTATGAATAATCTTCTTATTTAATAAAATCATATGACAAAAAAAAATCTTCTTGTTTCTTTTTCATCGTTAGGTTGGCATTAATATAAAACGTGGGATTTGTTTATTATAGATCTCGATCGATTTGATTAAGATCACCTCCCTATTTGTGTTAATCTTCCAATATATATATACATTTTTTTTCTCTCTAACGAAGAACCCTAATTTTTTTCCCCAAAATCAATTATGGATTTTAAGAAAGTTAAGTGAATTTGGGTTTTGAGTCGGGTTTCACTCACAGTCGGATCGGATTAGCTTAATTCTGGTTCTTGAAACGCTATTTATCGGTTTTCTAAACACAATCGTGAGATTAATTATGTATGTTGCAATTATAAGAATTATAATAATTCTTGATGTTTGTCAAAGCAAAAAAAATGGTTTGGAGTGTGCAGAAAAGAAACAAAAAGTTTTTTTTTTTTTTTTTTTTTCGACAAACAAAATTTTATTAATTCGACATAATAAAATCAGAATACAGAGTTTTAGTTAAGCAAAGAGGATAAACACATCTTGAGAAATAAATGTTATTATAAGAGTTTCTACGAGCTAATTTATGTGCTGATTCTTTCGATTCTCTCTTTTAACATGGAAAATGATGAGGAAATCTGTATTTCCATATTTTAATGTCGTCTATCACATTCGTCTAACATGAGGCAAAAAGTCTATATGGACCTATAACTAAATCTCTTCCAGTGAAAGTTGTTTACCAGTGAAGAAGATTGTGTAATCATGACAACGATATGATTGCGTTACTTAGTTACTTACCTGTTTCGAGATCTCTCTGTTCTGTTTCTTCTCTAAGGTCCCCCATCTTCTCTTGTCTTATCTGCAAATGCAACTTCATCTGAACCCGGATTATTCCTTCTTCATCGCCTCCTCGTTGCCTCGCGCGTCGACGATGGCGTCGACTTCTTTGGGACCTTCGACGCTGCTTTCTCACGGCTCTTCTTCTCGTAAAGTTCCTGACTTTCGGTTCAGATTGATTTTGGGTCACGATGGATTTGGTCAACGAGTTCGATTTCCTTCATTCCGGCGATTTCGGATTCACTGCGTGTCCAAGGCGAGACTCAGATTCCTGCGTTTCTCCTTTGCGTTATCTTAAGAATCCATTTTCGCTTTTGGGTTTTTTTGGAATTGAACAATACTCAATTCACTTTTGATTTCGAAAGTTGTCAATCTGTGACTGTGAAGAAAGTCGTTTTATTTATGTAATCATTACAACTTTAGTGATTGATTAAGAAAGCTTTTCAAAATCGTATCTTTTTTTGTTCGATGCATAAGTTTGTAGCTTTTGTCGATTCTTTGGATTTCAAGTGTCCCTGAAAACCGAAATGCTCTTGCTCACCAAAACGAGGAGTTTGATCCTCGATTCTGTTCAGATATGTGTTGTCTGTGATAGTTTATCGTCACTATCTAATCCGGTAACATCAGTTTCGGTATGTATGATTCAGGAAAAGGAAGCGAGTCTGTCTGCTGCGCCAATCCTCGAAACCTCGGCATCGTCAGGAGATGCTGCTCTGCGCTCTAACGAATGGAAGGCTGTTCCTGATATTTGGAGATCATCTGCAGAAAAGTATGGTGATAAAGTTGCATTGGTGGATCCTTATCATGATCCACCTTTGAAATTGACGTACAAGCAGGTAAATTGTTGATTACAGTAAGAGAATATTGCAAAGTCATTTCTTAATAGCGCTGTTACGGTGGTGGTGGTGGTGAGGGGAGAACAGTTAAATTGACATTCTTGTTCAGTTCCTAACGATGAGCCAAATCCTTGATGTTTTGAAGCATTCAAATTACGGTTTATAACGCTTTTAGTCAGACATTCCCATCGGTGTTTGTAATATGTACTTCTGTCTTAGGATCCTAGCACCAAGATTATTTCAATTACTATGCTCTTGGTTATTGTCGTTGTAGATATTAGTTATTTGGTGAGCAACGGAAGCCTTCACCTTGCTTATTTCATTTTTCAGTTGGAACAAGAGATTTTGGACTTTGCTGAGGGCTTACGCGTTGTTGGAGTGAAAGCAGATGAGAAGATTGCACTTTTTGCTGATAACTCCTGCCGATGGCTTGTTTCGGATCAAGGTATGCGGCTGATGATATGGAACACACTAGAATATAGAAACCAGTCTGTTACTCTTTATGTTATAGGAAGAGCATGAAGCATTAGCTTATAAGGATTGATTTCATTAAGCTGTGCCCGCCTTACAAATTAACCATTCAAAAACAATTTTTCGAGATACGTTTGAGATGTTTCTGCTCTTTTCTATTCTTCCTTATAAGTTTGTAGTTCTTCACACATCCAAGCACCTTATTAGTATCTTCCTTTTTGTTATATATATGTTTTAGACTGACAAAATTCTGGCTTCTGTATATTCTTATTCCCTGACTGAAGAGTTTCAACTGAAAAGTACTTTCCTATGGTTAAAATTGCGTGTCCAAAGAAGGAAGTCTTGTAGGAATCTTACGTGGTACTCTCTCAGTTGGTGATAAGCTCACAGTGCTAGCTTCGTAGCTATTTTAAGTTCATTTCTTGGTGCAATAATTCTAATATACGCTGCTCTTTCATTTCTCCTTCTCTCCCCGAAGATATTGGTATTTTTATGTAATGTTTATCACTTTATGCCAGGTATAATGGCCACAGGAGCAGTCAATGTTGTCAGAGGATCTAGGTCCTCTGTTGAAGAGTTACTGCAGATATACCGTCATTCTGAAAGGTATGCGAAAACTTTTGATTCTTTTGTTGTTTGATGTAAATATCATACCTACTCTTGAGACGTGAACAAGCTACTTTATTATAAACAAAACATGAATTTGATCACGGTATACTAGCCTCATTTTTGTACCGTATTTGTATCATCGTCTTCAGATGTATCTGATGGTGCTGCTGAGGCTAAGGTTTCTTAATGATTGACAAGTTTTGGTGCCTGTTTAGGAAATAAATTTCTGATTAGGTGTAATTCTAGTTAAACACCTTCTTAAATTCTCATTTATCTTATTGCATCAGCTCTCCTGTAAAATCATAATGGTTCAAGGATATTCTTGGATGATAGACAGAAATCTTTGGTCCTTCGATGTACTGTGTCTCTTCAGTTATCTGTGCCAGAGTTGTTTGCAATATAGAGATCAAGAATTTCGAGTGATCTGTATTGCAGTGTAGCCCTTGTTGTGGATAATCCTGAGTTTTTCAACCGCATTGCTGACACATTTACTACCAAGGCATCTCTGAGATTTTTGATACTTCTCTGGGGTGAGAAGTCATCATTGGCTACGCAGGGGATGCAGATTCCAGTCTACAGTTACACAGAAATTAAAAACCTAGGACAGGAGAGACGTGCAAAATTCTCAGGATCTAATGATACCAGTACGTTGAGGATCTACGTTTTTCTCCAAGGCCCTAAAAGAATATCCTGATGCTAACAAATGAATGACTGCAGGGAAATCTGAATATGACTCCATCAATTCAGATGATACAGCCGCGATTATGTATACCAGTGGTACCACGGGAAATCCGAAAGGCGTTATGCTTACACATCGGAATCTCTTACACCAGGTTCAAGCCAATAGGCCGAATACTTCTTTGCAAGCGTTTATTTGGTGATTATGTTTTTTTAAATACTAAATATTCTTATTAAGAATAGGTTTGAGCTTCTTAATGTTTTCTTAAAACCTTTCCAGATAAAACATTTATCCGCATATGTACCTGCTGAAGCTGGCGATAGATTTCTAAGCATGCTGCCATCATGGCATGCCTATGAACGTGCTTGTGAATACTTCATATTCACATGTGGAGTTGAGCAAATGTATACGTCTATAAGATTCTTAAAGGTGATTCTCATTATCCATTTTTATTCAGTCAGTATTTTTTGCAATCATTGTACTTATATCGAGTTGTGTTGGTCTCTTGTTAGTGTGATACTTCAGTCACTTCCTGAGATCAAACCCCTTTATTTTTCTTTTGAAAATGGGAGGAAAATATGATGAATACTTATATCATTGTGCCATGAAAGTTTTGAAAGGCACACCTTACCCTTGAAAGTCGGAAAATGTAAAAAATTTAACTGAAGGATGATTGAAGTGTATCATTCAACGTTTCTCCTTTTGGATTTAATTCATTTCATTTTGTTTTCTTTTGGTATAGGATGATCTGAAGCGGTATCAACCACACTATCTTATTTCCGTTCCGTTAGTATATGAGACACTTTACAGGTTTGTCGATTTTCAAGTTAATAGTTTGCACAATACTCATATTACACTAATGATGATGGATTCTATAAATACAACAGAACTATGCATTTGTTTTCAATACGTCGTCAATCCATCTCTCAAAGCGTGGTGAAGTACACTCCTAATGAGTGTTTCCTCTCAATCATTCATATTTACGAAACGTAGTCCATGATTTTAATCATTAACTACTTCTCAGCATTTTCAAACATGAGTTGGTTGTTAAACATCATGTTTTCTCTCTTTTCTTTGTTTCCTCTTTTTGATCACTGCAGCGGGATTCAAAAGCAAATTTCCACAAGTTCTGCTGGCCGTAAATTTCTAGCACTTACATTGATCAAAATCAGTCTGGCATATATGGAGATGAAGAGGATTTATGAGGTTTCATGACACATATGTTCTTACCTTATAGTTTGTGTTAAAGAGTTTTTTCTGCTTATTCCCGATTTGTGGTGCCTAAAGTTCTGATGTGGTCGTTGCTCTGTTTACAGGGTATGTGTCTAACAAAAGAACAAAACCCTCCAATGTATATTGTTTCTTTGGTGGATTGGTTGCGGGCGAGAGTAGTTGCTGCCTTATTGTGGCCATTACATATGTTGGCCAAAAGCCTAATCTACAAGAAAATTCATTCGTCTATTGGGATATCGAAGGTAGTTCACAAATTCTATTTCTTATTCTGTTTCTCTTACCAAAATATTTCTATTTAAGACTGATATGATTTTGGTTTCCACAGGCTGGTATTAGCGGAGGTGGTAGTTTACCCATTCATATTGACAAGTTTTTTGAGGTTAAGCCGTCTATAATATCTCTGGAAAAATTAGATCCACTTCTTTTCTTTTGTTACCTTTAAACAAGTTTCGATATGTAAAAGACTTTGTTCCAAAATCGCGCAGGCCATCGGTGTGATTCTACAAAATGGTTATGGTTTGACAGAGACCTCGCCGGTTGTCTGTGCACGGACGCTTAGCTGTAATGTAAGTCATTCCTGGCTTCCAATTTTTTAATCGAGTTTTGAACTCACAACGATTCGAAGCTTCCTTTTTGTGTTTTTTTTGCTCACTGAGCTTCCAAATCAGTCAAAAACAGAAATAATCGAACACAACTTTGTTCTTTTTTTGTTTTCCTTATATGACATTACAGGCAAGGTCTTAACTGTCCTGTTTTTTTTATCCATCATTTTCCTTATTTCTTCGACTTAATATTGTAATTTATTCGTCGTTTTTGTTTTGAATGAAGGTTCTTGGGTCAGCTGGGCATCCAATGCATGGTACAGAATTCAAAATTGTAGATCCTGAGACTAATAATGTTCTCCCTCCTGGTTCAAAGGGCATTGTCAAAGTCAGAGGCCCACAGATTATGAAAGGTTATTATAAGGTAGTATTGTATTAATAGCTTCCTTCAGTTTCATAAAGTTACACACAAGTTTTAAAACCCAATCTCATTTCTTCTGAATAATCTGCTAATAAGCATAGATATTGGCTTACCTGGCTCGTAATAATGCATATTTTTCTTTCTTTTACTTTCTGGTTTCCTCACATTTACATTTATTGATTCATCAAGCATCACTATGTTGTATGTACTCATGTAAGGGCTTTTGCGTTGATGATTAAATCGGGTTTTTAACTCATACTTCTGTTGGTGTTTGCTTCAGAATCCATCAACCACAAAGCAAGTTTTAAATGAGAGTGGATGGTTCAACACAGGAGATACGGGTTGGATCGCTCCTCATCACTCAACAGGACGGAGTCGCCGCTGTGGAGGTCTCATCGTTCTTGAAGGCCGTGCCAAGGACACAATTGTACTCTCTACAGGTATAATCCGAGTCACAAACATGTTCAAACGCAGTAATTGAACCCAAAATTGACCAAGTAAAAAACAGAAACCGGTCCTTATGCTGATAACATTATCATCACTATAGGTGAAAACGTGGAACCATTGGAGATTGAAGAAGCTGCCATGAGAAGCAGACTGATTGAACAAATCGTTGTTATTGGACAGGTGCTTGAGTTCTCTTAATACAATTACAAAAATCTTTAAATCGGCCATTTTTCGCTTATTTGTTGATATTCGAAATGATTTTCTCGGTCACAGGATGAACGCCGCCTTGGAGCTATCATTATCCCAAACAAAGAGGAAGCAGAAAAGTTAGATCCTGAAACATCCAAACTCAGCAAAGAAAAGCTAAAGAGCTTAGTTTACCAAGAACTGAGGAAATGGTAAAATAAAAATACTTTTTAACTTAAGGTAAAAAGTGTTTGATTCGTATATTCAATCGGTTTAAACAATGTTGCAGGACATCAGAATGCTCGTTCCAAGTCGGACCGGTCTTGATCGTTGACGAGCCCTTCACGGTAGTTATATATATAATGTTTTTGGCTTATTTAGGACACAAAAGATCAAAACCTTATTAAGAAATTGTTAACATTGCAGATAGACAATGGCTTAATGACACCAACGATGAAGATTAGACGGGACAAGGTCGTGGCTAAGTACAAAGACGAGATTAATCAACTTTACAATTAACAACATTTTTATTATCCTTGTTACTATTGTTGATGTATTTATTAATTAAACAATAAAATCATCTACTTTATAAGAAGAATGTACAAAAATAAATGAATAATTGAACATTTTAAAAAGCTTAATACTTGACAATGTTTAGAGTTTATTGAATATTTTTTATAAAAAAACATAAGAGGACCATAGTTGTTAAAAAAAAAAAGATATGATTAGTTTAATGTTTCAAAATTCATACAACAAAATATTTGATTTTGTGTGGATCACAAACATATATCCGAATCACAAGTAGATAAATTTTATATCAACTAGGGGATTCTCTGCGCTACGCGCCGGACTTAGTTTTATAAATATTTTGTTAATATAAATGGTTTCTTGTTATTTTTTCAAATGTAATATTTGTGTATCATATAATAATGTATTTTATGTCCTCTAAACAATTCCCCGACTTTTCCTACCCACCTCAACCTCTCCCTGACTTTTAACTCTCCACCGCAACGGCTCTGTCACCACCGCTCAATTCCTCTTCTCCGCCACAACCTTAGGCCAATCTTGTAAAATCCTGATCTCAAACCACTGTGGTTCCACCCCCAACATCATGTTGGAGGGTCCTCTCTCCCCGGTAAGGTCCTTATCATGGTAGGCTTCTGTTTCTTTCGCACTGGAATTACTACCTTTCTTTCAGCTTCTCCCTAAACCTCTAGCCTTGAGCTAAGATTTGTCAAAGCCTTTCAACTCATTCAAACTGCGGATCTCGACAGCTCCATTTTAAATTCAAAAATGCCTCAACAAAACAAACATACCAAAGACTGAAGGCTTTCTCTCGTTCTGAGAAGTGTGAATCTTCTTGTTCTGGTCTGTCTCCTTTCTAGCCAAGTGCTAAGTATCTCTAATCCATCAATATCCGAAGAGCTCTCTGTCCAAACGAAAAACAGTCACCACTAAAACTTTACAATGGCTCAGTCAAAACCAAACTCGGGTTTTGTTCAGGAAGAAGAGGAGGAGATTATAGATCTACCTCAGGTGGACAATTCTCAGCTCATAGCACGTTTCAACCGAAGTCTGGTGGGACGTATGTTCAACCAAGAAGTCAGAAGTACGGAAGCTCTCATAGCCTTCATGCCGAGACCTAACATCTGGGATGTTGAAGGCCGTGTTCATGGCATCGACCTAGGGAACTCTCGATTCCAATTCGACTTTGATTCTGAAGCTGACATCCAGAGAGTCCTCAACAAAAGACCGTGCCATTTCAACAAGTGGTCTTTCTCGCTTGAGAGATGGATCCCTCATGTAGGAGAAACTTTCCCGAATAACATGATCTTCTGGATAAGAGTTTCTGGTATTCCCACTCATTTCTGGATGGAAGAGAACTTCAATGCAATTGGAAGAAGACTTGGTGAGGTAAAGGCCGTTGAGGCAAGAGCAGCAAGGATACAAATATCTATAAACGCAGATGCCCCCCTGAAGTTTGAAT
>PKMM01027424.1:0-15563 GCA_002933915.1 Eutrema heterophyllum | reverse complement strand
TGTTCTCTAGAAGTTTGGCGTTTTGGGAAGAGAAAAGGGAGTTTGATTTAGCCAAAATGGCTTTGGGAGTTTAATGAGCTTCAATGAAGTAAGATAAGAAGAAATGGAATCACCATTGGGGTAGAATGCTTTGCTAGGAGGGTAGAACAATGTGAGCTTAACTTTGTATGCATAAATTGTTTCTAGACTTCCTTGCTTTTGCATAACATATAGCATTCCTTTTTCTTGAGAGTAAGTCACCCAAAAAGAGAATGAACCTCCTTACACTCACATTTACTAGTGCCAAAATCCTTTTTCTTCCAAACCGATTGGACTTGATCATTTGCCCATTTGTGAGACTGCACCTTAAGAAAGATCAAATGAATGTGAGGGTTGGTTGAGAAGAGAACTTGTAGGCATGAGGCATTGTTGTTAAGAGAAAATATTAGGAGTTGCGATAAGCCTTGAATGAGTTAGAGTGGATTAAGTGTTTGTTTTTACAACATGCTAGTATTATTCAAGGTGATCATATCGAATGCTTACTAAGATCTTTTGGTTTTGAGTTCCCACTTTTAAACCTCTCTTTTCGTTTGTCATTTCTTGTTTGCTTGAGGATAAGCAAAAGGCAAGTCTGGGGGAGTTGATAACATCATATTTTGCATGTTTTTAAGGTTTAGTTTCATAGGTTTTTAGTTCCACTTTGTATAGTTTTTTAGTTGTTTTCATGCATTTGAGTCTCATTTGCATTGCATTGCATTTTAGATGTCCTAGGTTGTCTTTGCATTCTTTTTGGCTTGCTTGAGCCATTTTCAGGTGTTCTTGGAGTCAGAGGAGTTGGAGGAGTGAAAATAGCCACAAAAAAGGTCATTGCGGAAAACAGAGATGCAGGATCATGTTGAGACGTCAGAACTTTGGCAATGGATGAAAGACTTCCCACCGATGGATTGCGCTCAGATTTTAACACACGATAGATCAAAGGATTAGCTTTCATTTGGAAGTTTTTTGAGGCCATTACAACGGTGCGATCAAACGTTATGCCGATTTTCGTGACGACGGTCCCGTCTGGCGAGAAAGAGGAGCGAGTGGAGAAACAAGCTTGGATCGATCGATCCACAAACTTGGATCGATCGATCCCATACATCGAAGATTTCCCAGACCGACCTACAAAGCCAGATCGATCGATCTCATATTTTTGGGGGATCGATCCTCTGGATCGATCGATCCCCTACGTTGACCATTTTCTGGGCCGAAACCACCCGAAGTGCTCTAAAGATCGACTAAGAAGAACGGTTTCCATTCGGATTTAGCTTCAGCGGTCTTCATGAAAGTTGTAGATATTTGAGTTAGCCTTCCAATAGAGGTGGTTTCAAGTCATTCCGAGCAGTGGTTAGAGAGTTAAGGCGGATTTAGTGAAGACGTATCAAACCGAAAACTAGTCTCCTAAAACAGTGTAAAAACGTCACTTTCTCTACTTTACCTAATTTTTGGTGACTTTGGACGCCCAAAGCTGTATAATTATTGGTCTTTGGACCAGATCTAAGAACTTTTTATCACTTTGAACAAAAACTCTAGAGAGAAAACCTTGTTCTTGGTTTGAAGATTTGTAATCCTAAGAAGATCTAGTGAAGTTTTCTTGAATCCTCTTCTACTTTTCTTCTTATTTTGCTTATGGCTTTCATTTGTACGGTTTATATTTGTGATTTAGCTATGTGTGAGTAGTTCTTTTAGGATTCTTGGGTGAAGTAGATTAGGGTGATTCTAGGTTTGTTCTTGATATTTAGGAATTAGATTACTTGAAATCCTTGTTCATTAAGTGTTCTTAATGCTAGATTGACCTTGATCTAGTTGATCTAGAACCTAGGGAGTTTCATCACCTGGAAGGTGTTTGATGAAAGTCTTGAACGAACTTATTGAGTGCTTTTCATATCTTAGCCAACGGAAAATTGATGTCTAGGGTGAATTGTGGTTAATTAGACTTGTGCTTATTGCTTGTTAGTCATAGAATTGCGAACGGAAGTTTATGACGGTTTATGACTAAGAAAGGGGTTAATACCATGAACGTAGATTAATCTTTAGTGTGTTCTAAGGCCTAAGGAGGTATTTAGTCGAATATTTGAGCATCTTGAATAGATTAAAGGATCACCCAAGTCGATTACTTTACCCAAGAATTCGTTTATTTAAATTTGCTAATTAACGTTTAAGTTTATCAATTGTGTCTTGTCACTTGTTTATTTCTCTGTTGCTGTATGTTTCACTTGTTCGATAAAAACTCAACCCCAATTATTTGCTTAGATTAGATAACATCTTGTATTCTTAGTGCGTCGTTCTTATTTCCCTGTGGATTCGATCCCAAAGTGCTGCAATGACATGCCATTAGATTGAGGCATTGTGCACAACGGGTAATTGTGCGGACCGCAAAAAGTCCAACTATCAATTATCCGGAATAAGGAAATATTATATATTCCTATATTCCTACACCCTCCCTCAGTCGGAACGGGAGGTTGCCGGACGGTCAGGCTGGATCGGAAATCTTCAAAAAGAGACCCAGGAAGTCCCTTGGTGAAAATGTATGAATACTGTAGAGCCGAGGGTACATGAAATACCTTAACGTGCCCGCGTGCCACCTTTTCACGAACGAAGTGTATATCAATTTCGACGTGTTTGGTACATTGATGATGAACCGGATTGGAGGAGAGGTAGACATCACTAACATTATCACAGAAAACCACCAAAGCACGAGCAAGCGATAACCCGAGCTCAAGAAAGAGATTGCGAAGCCAAGTGAGTTCAGCGACAGCATTAGCAGCACCACAATACTTTGCTTCTGCGCTTGAACGCGAGATGGTATGTTGACGTTTGGAAGACCAAGAAATGATGTTATCACCGAGAAACACACAATGCCCCTAGGTGGAACGTCGTGTTGTTGGACACCCAGCCCAATCAGCATCAGAATAAGCAACTAATTGCGTCAATGAATAACGAGTGAGCTGGATTCTGTGGGATATGGTTCCTTTGATGTATCGGAGAACGCGTTTCAAAGCATTGTAGTAAGCTTCTCGCGGGTCATGCATGTACAAGCAGATATATTGTACAGAATATGAGATGTCTGGTCTCGTGAAAGTGAGATACTGGAGAGCACCTGCAAGACTTTGGTAAAGAGTCGGATCAGACATAGGTGGACTGTCGTTGGCAGCAAGTTTGGATTTTGTGTCAACTGGAGTGAGACACGAGTTGCATTCCGTGAGCTTGGCTAGGTAAAGAAGATCTGCCGCATAATTCTGCTGATGAAGAAACAGACCACGAGCATTGCGTACAACACTAATTCCGAGAAAGTGATGAAGAGGACCGAGATCCGTCATTGAGAATTCGGAGTGAAGAGACGTAATGATCGTGTTGAGGAGAGTGACAGTGGAGGCGGTAAAAGCAATGTCATCGACGTAGAGGAGGAGGTAAGCCATCTCCTTGAAGAATGAAAAGAGAGGGATCAGATTTGCTTTGACGAAAACCAATACGTCAAGCAAAGACCGCAAATCGATTGTACCAAGCTCGCGATGCCTACTTGAGTCCGTATATCAGGCGATGGAGAAGGCAGACATGATCAGATTTGGAGGGATCATGGAAGCCTGGCGGTTGATGCATGTATACAGTCTCCTTGAGATCACCGTGGAGGAAAGCATTATTTACGTCCACTTGATGAAGCGGCCAATCACGTGAAGTAGCAACAGTAAGGACGGCTTGAATCGTGGTTGGTTTCACGACATGGCTGAATGTTTCATCGCAATCGATCCCTGGCTGTTGTGATTTCCCATTGGCAACAAGACGAGCCTTATAGCGCACCAGCTTCCCATCTGCATTAAATTTGTGCCTAAACAACCACATATAACGCACAATATTAGTGCTCTTGGGCTGTGGTACTAGTGACCACGTCCCCGTTTTAATAAAAGCATCATATTCTTCAACCATTGCACGATGCCAGCAAGGGTCTTTTGTTGCTTGAACGTGAGAGGATGGTAGCTGGGAAATGGCTGTCGTGTGAAGACAGAGTCGTTGGATTGGTTTTGTAATCCATGCTTTCCTCGAGTGACCATAGAGTGAGTATTAACCGGTTGGGTAGGTGCAGTGGGAGAGATTTGTTCAGACGGAGGTGATGGTCGTTGTGGCGTTGGAGGAACCGGTGGTTGTGGCGTTGGAGGAGCCGGTAGCTGAGGATCCGCAGTGAGTTGTCGATCCAAAACGGGCGTTGGAGGAGCCTGAGCCAAGGGAGGAGGAGCCGCTGGTGATGGAGACCGTGTTGCAAAGGGGAAGATTGTCTCGTCAAACACAACATGGCGAGACAAGATGATCTTGTGCGTTGCGAGCTCAACACATCGATAGCCACGATGATCCGTAGGATACCCAAGAAAAACGCACGGTGTTGACCTCGGAGCCAACTTGTGTAGCGAGATTGGAAGCAAATTGGGGTAACATAAGCAACCAAAACGCGGAGGTGAGTGTAGCTCACAGGTCACTTGAAGAGTCTGGTGTACGGCACATCATTATCTATGGAAGCGGAGGGCAAGATGTTGATGAGGTGAGCAGCCATTTTCAGTGCTTTGACCCAATATGACGGAGGCATAACAGCTTGTATGAGGAGAGTACGAACCATGTTATTGATCGTTCAAAGTAGGCCTGGGCATTTTCGGTTCCGGTTCGGTTCCGGGTATTTCGGGTATGGAGGTTTAGGATCCATATAGGAACCAAAATGATTTTGGTTCGGTTCCGGTTCGGTACCAATCGGTTCCGGGTATTTTGGGTATAGAGGTTTAAGAACCGTAAAATACCCGAAAATTTTCGGTTCTCAAACGGTTCAGGTATCCAGTACCTGAAATACCTATATTATACCCGAAATGAATATATTATACCCGAAATGACAAAAAAAATACCCGAACCAGAAAGTGTTAAGCCAATTAACAAAATGCAAAAAAATTATTATTTAATCCTAAAGTTGAGAAGCAAAAGCACTACGATCAGTTGCAGAAGCATCAAATACATAAAACAAGGTCTACAAACAAAGAGAAATGCAAATAAAACTAGTTCTTGATGGATGGATCTAGCTCGATCCAGAGGCGACGAGGAAACAGAGGTCGAACCCCTGTGATTTGAAGAAAACGGCAAGAGCCCTGGCTTGGCGTTTACCGTAGGCGGTGAGCGCAGCGACGTGGCATCTCCCACCAACCAGATCATGCCTTAGATTCAGATCGCACTCGCCATGGCTGATGAGATAAACCTCCGTCACAGCACGATCTTCGTCCCCTGACGCGATTCGGGAGAAGATAGGCGGAGGGAGGAGAGTAGGAGGAGGAGGCGGCGCAAGGACGTTGTAAGGATCCCAGACCTTAATCGATGGTCCCATCCGCGGAGTTCCGAGAGATGATAGCTGTGGAGAAAGAGGGGAAGCTGAAGTGTGACATGGTAACATCTCAGGCTCTTGCTCGAGAACTCCCTTCACCAAGAGATTGTCCAACTCTCTTGCATTTTCCCCTTTGAAAAGAAAAATCAATTGTTTAAGAAAAATCAATTGTTTAAGAAAAACTCACGACAATTATTTAGGAGTGTGTGTATACGAGTAAGGTATTCGAGGTATATTCAATTATTTAAGATAAACCTCATCACTGTATGTAATTATGTGTCTGTGTGTATTATTGATTTCGGGTATTCGGTTAGTAACTTCGGTTCCCGGGTAATAACCGGAACCGAAACGATATCCATGGATCTTCAATACAGGATCCAATGGGTATTTTGGCTATAACCGGAACCGAAAATTTCGGGTCGGTTCCGGTTCGGGTATTCGGTTCCGGTTTTTATGCCCAAGCCTAGTTCAAAGCATCCGTTCTGCTTTACCATTTTGCTGTGAGGTGTACGGACAAGAGAACCTGAAAATGGTGCTGTGGGAGGCAAGGAAGTCGTGAAAAGCTCTGTTGTTGTCCTCGCCACCATTATCGCATTGTAGGGATTTGATTTATGTCCCAAACTGATTTCGAACATAAGCTGCAAAGTGAACGTATTTCCCGAGTAGACTACTCTTGCGTCGTAGTGGGTATATCCAAACAAAGTGACTAAAATCATCGAAAAAAATTGCATAATATTTAAACCCACTAATACTCGAAACAGGAGATGTCCAAATATCTAAGTGGATAATCTCAAAAGGTTTAAAAACAGCAGAAGTAGATGAAACAAAGGGCAACCTAACATGTTTACCCATTTGACACGCATGACACAAATTTGTCATGTCGTTCTTATTAAAACTAAAAACACCAGATGAAGCAAGATGGGAGATGATAGAGTGTCCTGCATGAGCAAGTCGTCGGTGCCACACTGCGGCTGAGGTGGTGGTGGTGGCGAGAGCAAGCGGAGATAGCGATGAAGCATATGTGGTGACCGAATAGAGAGGTCCATGGCTGTTACATCGGAGCAGCTTGGTCCAAGTTGGTAGATCCTTAACACAAAAACTAAACGGGTCAAATTCGACAGAACAATTGTTATCTGTCACAAATCGTCGCACGGAAACCAAATTTTTGATCATGGTTGGACAGACGAGCACATGTCGAAGGTGAAGTGGTTGATGGGGAAGGTCGGAAGAGATGGTGTCGTTGCCCATTGCGGTGGTGCGAGCAAAAGATCCATTACCAACAGTAACAATAGGAAGATTGGTGCTTTTATTAAAAAGGGAACGTAGCATACCTGGCGTAGAGGTGATGTGGTTCGTTGCACCTGTGTCCATGTACCAAGGTGAATCCGCCGGATCCTGCAAGCTCATGGTTCTAAAAGCGTGAGCCAGTTGCGATTGAGGTGTGGACTGAACTGAGTGTGCTTCACTCGGAGCACGAGATGGATATGGTCCAAGAACACCATTCGACGATGGGACATGAGCAGCGTGAGATGCAGGTTGCTGTGCATGATACGGTGAGATGACATAGCCGTATGTGAATTGTGGCGGTGGCGTCCACATCTGGTATGGGTGAGGATACGATTGCATCTGTTGATGTTGGTGCTGCAGCTGTTGGTACCATGGAGGTTGCTGCCAAAAATTGTTGTGACGTCCTCTGCCACAGCCTCGATTGTTACGTCCTCCGCGATTGTTGTTGGGAGAGCCACGACCTGAGTTGTTGTTGTTATGTGGATTGTGGGGCTGGTATTGTCGATCTGGTTGCTGATCGGAGGAGGAGAAGAGGACATTAGGCAAGGACGAGTCATGAGTTTGGCCCGGAGAGATTCGAACTTGCTTCTTGAGGCGAGCTTCCTCCAAAAGTAACATCGAGCGAGCTTTGGAGAAGGAGGGAAACGGCGACTTATGCATGATCACATTGATGATGTTGTCGTATTTCTCCGAGAGTCCATTCAACATGTGCATGACCAAGGCGCATTCCGACACCGGAGAATTGATGTGGGACAGTAGATCGGAGATGGACTTCAATTTTTGGCAATATTCATGAATGCCAAGTTCTCCAATTGCCAATGTATGAAGATCATTCTCAAGTTGCAGAGCTTGACCTTCTTTGTTGTCACGAAATAGGTTCTCGATCGAGAGCCAAAGGTCCCTCGCGGAACACTTTTTCTTCATAACCGAGTCAAGGAGAGACTCAGAGATGGTGCCATAGATTTACATCTTAACTAAACCATCATCTTCTTTCCACTTGGAGTCGCCAGCTCCGGTGGCAGTGGAGGTGCCATCAAGGTGTCCGAGAACACCAAAACAGAGACAGTGTGTCTCAAATAGCTCGCGCCAGAGATCGTAGTTGAGCTTGTCCATGTTGAGCACGATGGGGACATAGGCTCGGATATGTGTGATGCCGAAAGGCTTGTCGCTGGGGGCGGTGGCGGTATTGGTATCAACCATTGTCGAGGAAGAAGAGAGTAGAAGAAAAGAGAAGAAGAAGACGAGAGAGAAAAGAGAGCGGAGGATGAGATCGAGCTTAGCGGCCATTAGGGTTTTCGGTTTTTGCTAGGTTAGCTCTGATACCATGTAAAATTATGAATCTCTGTGGAGAGTTATGTTATAAACATATGCCTTATATAGGCTAACCAAGAAAGTTCTACAAGTATATTGAGTATATCTTTACATATTCGATATTATCCGGAATAAGAAAATATTCTATATTCCTACAGTAAGCACACAACAGAAATTAAGGAGAAAATAAGCAAAAGAATACAAGTTGCATATGTCACAATCACCTAAAATACACCAAAAAAAAACACACTTGCGGAGTGAACAGTGTTTGGCTGCGGAGCGCATTTGGATCGGTTTCAAACCAGTCCCCTAAACCGATCCCAAAGCAAATTTGTTGAAGATGAACAGTTTCTAGCGGTTGGACCAAATCAGGTTGACCATTTTGGCAAATGGCATGTATCTTTGTGATCTGATGTCCATTTCTTGTGATCTTGGGCTTGTTGGAAACCTAAGAGATCCAGTAAGATTCTCCAAGTGGTTTCGCATCAAGATTATATCTGAGTTGGTCTGGACAACACGTTCTTTGGCTCGGTCGCGTAATAGGGTATGTCATCAGTGTTGGGCCTGTATGGGGTGATTGGTAAGTCGGTTTGGGATGATCTTGGGCGTTTCAGAAACTAGACTCAAAGAGCTTTATATCCGTATGTGGCTCGTTTCCTGAAATTACGTGAGCTGGTTGCGGAGGTTGTTTGAACATCGCCTTCAATTGTGAGCTCTTCCCATGATCATATCATACTTCCATAAAATGACACAAAATATTACAAAATACCATAAAGACTCTCTAGGACTTCTAAAATACAAATGAATAATTATGAGACATAAAATGCACTAAAACACACTAAAAAGACTCAAAAACAAAATAAAATTAATAGAAATAAATACTCTAAAACGTGTAAAATATGCGTTTATCAATAAGCATTCCAATAACTCATCTATTCACAAAATTTTACACAATTAATAGGCCAAAAATACCAAAATTAAATAAAAAAAGAAAAGTCAAATATTGTGGCTGATCTTAAGCTCAAGCCTGATCTTAATACGTTAACACTAACCTTGATACCATATCTCATGTTCACCGACTGGGCAACATGCTTTGGTACCACTGTCGAATCAACACCACCAACAAAATCCTTATACAAAATTCCAAGAATGTCTGGAGTTGCTTTTCGGGCACGGGTAGAAGGCTCTGTAACATAACATGTATGTTCCGCAACATAAACACGAATAGTAAACTGCGGAGAATCTCCAATGGGTGTAGCTCGAACTCTCCAAGTGCATCCTTCCACCCAACACTTAACTATTAGCAGCTTTGGCCTTGATTTATCAAAGTTAAAATCAAATTGATGTATAACAGATAGTATCTTCAATCTTGTCTCTAATGCTTCTTTTGTTGTCCAACAGCTAGATTCAGTGATGCCAATTCTAACTTAACATGTGGCGCGACTCCCTTTGATTCATTAGCCGCAATCGTGGAATTCCTCTTTTTAAGAGGTAATTTCTGCTTATCATCCTCTTTTTTTGGAAGCTTCCCGTACAAAAAAAAATCTTCATCATCAGATGATGCTCCGTCTGAATCATCACAATAATCAAATATGTCACCATCATCATCCTCCTCATACTGATTTTCTACATATGGTGCAACGACGTCATTCATACCTTCCTTTGTATCTCCATGATTGCCTTCAAGTTTATCATCATGAAGTTTCCCAAATTATGTCTGTCTTTTATGATTGTTCAAAGCATATCCGAGTTCTGCATCTTTCGCCTTCAGTTCGACACAAAGCCGAATTGGTTCTGATTTGAGTTGACCCAAAAACCCATGAAGTTGTCGACAATTTCCGATTTTTACTAGAGGTGTATTCTGCGGTAATTTTAGCAAAACTTTCTTCGTAAACATATAAGTCAATTCCACCTCGTAGACTCTCCTATCGACCTTGTAATCCCCAAACACCATTCGAATGAAATCTTCATATCGGGTACTATCATTTGCTACTATGATTTTGTACCCTCTTTTGTGATCAACATCGAATAACCACCGATGTTTCTCAAAAAATCATTTACCACATACAAGAATTATTTGCTCCATAGAAAACAATTGATAAGGTGAAAATCAAGAAAATAAGCCGATCACGCCAATCTAAAAAATAAGTTTGGGTGTGATCAATCTACGTGAGAGGCGGCTTAAAAAAGGAGGAGGTTACGTGAGTGTGTTTCGTAAGATTTAGTTAGTATTTAATAAAATAAAAAACTGCCACACTTAAACACATATATGATATTAAATCTGCCATGACTTCCCAATACAAATCTGTCACAACAATATCGCGTTAAGTCTCTCACAAAATACATAAGCAAATCTGCCACACTAAAAGTCTATTGTTAAAGAGATTAACAAAAAAGCTATTCTAGTAAGAGATATATATGTCGTCTCATAGAGAAAAAAACTGCCATCAAACAAATAAGAGAAAGTTACTTAACTAGCATAGAAATTAGGTAAAATGACTAGACTAGTAAACAACTCTTTTTTATTACTGAAATATTTTTCATACCCAGAATGCTCTTCTAAGCATTTGATAACAAAAACGTAATTACATGAATGCCATTACTTTTTTTTCCACATCAGCGGAAAAACTGACGCGGCGCCTACGTGGCACAAAAACTGCTTACGTGTATTATGAAAGTCTGCCGCAGAAATTTCTCGCTGTAGTGACGGCAGACTTACAAGACGAGCGGCTGATTTAAAATAACGGCCGACTTATTAGTTGGTCGGCTGATTTATATTCATAAGTCAGCCAGAGGTCACGGCAGACTTATATGAACCTCGACCGACTTATGAATTATCGGCTGACTTATGAGTACACGACACGGCTGGTTTTTATTCTGACGACCGATTTATGAAAACTTTGGCTGACTTATATATTGCTATGACATGGCCGACTTATTGTTGCCCGCCTGATTTATCGTTAATCCGGCTGACTTATTTGGCCGATTTATTTTGCAACGGCATACTTATGCGGGTTAATGGTGGCTGACTTATTTTAAATCAGCCGTAATAAGACCGATTTACTTAAAAGTCGGCATAATTACGGCTGGCTAATTAGCGAAAGATTAATTACTGTAATAGTATGCTATTGACGACTGACTTATATGATGTAGCGGTTGACTTATGTTTTCCACCTGATTTATGTGTTTTAATGGCTGATTACAAGAAACTTTATTAATTACTTAAATAGTATTTTAGTGGCGACTGACTTATAGTTTTGTTTAATGGCTGGTTTTATATGGCTGATTTATAAGTTCGTTTGATGGCATGTTTCCATGTCAGCAAAATAAAGATTACATCAGCTCTAAACACATTATTAGGTTTAGCCGCCGTCCGCCGTTTTCTTCGTCGTTGTTCTTCATCTTCTCCCTTCTTCATCATTCTACATTTTTTTCGAGCTTTATACCAAATCTAAATTTCGAAGAGGATGGATTCGATAATAATTGTTTGCGGTACATGGGTTCTCAAAATCGATATGTATTCAACGCCGACAAGAGAGGGTGTAGAGTTCTAGAAGTTAACGAAGAGACAACCTTAAATGTACGATGCGGCTGACTTATATGTACGATGCGGCTGACTTATATGTACGATGCGGCTGACTTATATGTACGATGCAGCTGACTTATATGTACGATAAGACCTAATAACTCAAGAATTAAATCATGTTTGGAAAAAGGCAAGTGAGAAGAAACGCCCTAGAAAGCAACACACTTGTTCTCGTTGTAATCAGATTGGGCATAATGCGAAAACTTGTAAAACTTAACAGTATTTGGTATGGTTCATAAATCAGCCATAACGGTGTTTGGTATGGTTCGTAAATCAATCATATTGGTGTTTGGTATGGTTCGTAAATCAGTCATACCTCAAATCGGTCAGTTGTAAATCAGCCATACCTCAGATCTGTGTTTCAAGTTTTAATTAATAATTTTATTTCAATATTAAGTAATTTAAGTCTTATATGAACAATGGGTTATATTTGTAACATTTACACTTCTTGTATGTTTATTCTTATCATGTTCATCTCAAACCCTAAACCACATACAATATAATCCTTGTCATAATTTCATAAATAAGCCTATAATATCATTATTTCATTGAGATTACTAAGTTATAAACATGTCATATCTATATTACCATAAACCTTATATATAGTAACAACATAATCTTTACCATGTCTTATCTATATGGCTAACTATATTAGACTTAAACCCAAAATCCTACATTACATGTTTTGTAGTAACTATGTTATCATAGATAACAAAAAAAAATCAATGTACTGTCTTAAACCCTAAATCATAAACCCCTCTAATCCCCTAATTCAATGTAAAACTTGTAATCCCATAAATTCAAAAATACTTGTGTGATAAGTCGGCCATAATAGATGATAAATCGGCCATGAAGCTGTATGAATGTGTTGGAAACCAAAAAAGATGAAAAATTGATTATTAAAACGAACGACCAAAAAAAAAAACAAAAAAATTTGAATTAGAATTCAATTTGGGCGTGAATATCGACGAAATTGAAGTTCTCCACCTACACTTTTTGTAATCTCGAGACACCGCGTGAATCCCTATGTTTCTCTCGTAAATCAGCCATAACGGTGTTTGGTATGGTTCGTAAATCAGTCATAACGGTGTTTGATATGGTTCGTAAATCAGCCATAACGGTGTTTGGTATGGTTCGTAAATCAGCCATAACGGTGTTTGAATTTTCAAATGATTTGAATTAGAATTCACAAAATTGATAAATCGGCCATCACTAGTTTGGACAAAATAGATAAATCGGCCATCACTAGTTTGGTTAAGGTTTCTCGGCGGTTGAGGTTTCGCTTCGGGAATCGCCCATATAGGTTTTTCGTTTCTTTTTCGCTTTGGGATATTTATTTCTCTTATTAAGAAATTGAATCGTTATAATTGATAGTAACGAGAAGAAACTGAATCGTTAAATTTTTTAATTAACAATAAATCTCACTTAAAACAGTAACTCCTAAATGTCATTATCGTTTAAAGACGTAAAGACATAAATCAGCCATCATATAAACATAAATCAGCCATCAAGTTTACATAAATCAGCCATCATATAAACATAAATCAACTATCAAGTTTACATAAATCAGCCATCAAATTATGCATAAATCAGCTATCAAGTTTACATAAATCAGTCATCAAGTACACATAAATCAGCCATCAAGTATACATAAATCAGCCATCAAGTATGCATAAATAAGCTATCAAGTATACATAAATCAGTCATCAAATATACATAAATCAGCCATCAAGTATGCATAAATCAGCCATCAAGTATGCATAAATCAGCCATTAAGCTCGTGGCGCGCCGATAGTGAAAAGATCAAAACCGAGAGGCGCGCCCAAGCTCTCTGATCTTCCCCCTTACGGGGCCACCTAGAGTCTCGCGGCGATTCAACCATCCAAGGATAGATCTTTGAATCAGCTTTTCAGAACCGCCAAGAGCGCCTCAATTGAATCCACCGTTCTAGAGTTATGGCCAAAACCGTGAAGCCACTGCAGTCTGGCCGAGCCTTCCGCCGGCGATTCCGATCAGTCACCTCAACAACGTTTTTCCGGCGAATCAGGAAGAATCACGCGACGATCTGACTATCCACAGAAAGCCCCGGACGTCAGCGTTTTAGGAAGACCATAATAGCCCCAAACGGATTTGTACACCGAGAGATATGACCAGATCTCCACAACAGGTGCAGTCTGCCAGAGGGGTTATACTGGTGGTTTGAGTCTAAGGCTACGCAGGGAATAGAAAGATCTGAAGAAGATGAAGAGGGAGAATAAGAAGATGAGAAGAAGAGAAAGAAGGAGACAAAGAGGAGAAAAGAAGACTTACCGTGGGTCGACGCGGCGGTTGAGGAGGAAGGAGACGAAGAGTAGAAGGAGACGACGAGAAAGAAGGAGATAAGAAGACTTACCGGTATCAACGACGTCGGAATCTGAGACGAGGAGGGAATCCGGGAACAAAACTGCGTCTTCGCCGGAGCTAGAGCCAGAGCGGAGGTGATTCGGCGAGTGAGAGATGCGGCTAGGGTTTTAGTTAGAAGAGAAACAAAGAGAAATGAGAGATTAATGTTATCTTTTCTTCTATATATCTCACTTAAAAAAAAATATAAACATAATAAATCTCTATTAATCAATAATAAATCTTACTTAAAGACATAAATCAGCCGTCATATAAACATAAATCAGCCGAAAATCTCACTAAAAAAAATATAAATGGCATTATCGTTAATAACAGTTTTAAACTGCCCTTAATGGACATTTCCTTTAGATTTTGTATCATTTAAGTAATATCAAAAAGGTAGGTGTTACTCTAGTCATATCACAACGTTTTTGTAATATTTGAGTAATTATCTCAACAAATAATATTGGTAAAATAATAAGATATGCTCCCACGTAAAACAAATCTGTTACCACGGATATGCTAGTCTGGTAATTAATTTTTGAATGAAACTAATCATAAATCTGTCGTCAAAGACAATGTGTTATATAAATCTGCTACCAAATAAATATATAAATATGTACTGTAAATCTGTTATATTAATAAGTCTGTAAAATTAATATGTCACGGTAAATTTAATCTGCCAAAAATAAAGAAATATGTTGTATCATCACAATAAGTCTGTGAAATAAGTCTGTCACATTTGGAAAAACTGCTAACAAAATTAAATCTGTTGTGTCATACCAAAAACTTATCAAAATAAAACTGCCTTATAAATAAGTCTATGAAAAAAGGCTGCCATTCAAAATAAATCTATAGAAAAATGTTAAATCTGTTAACACTACCGCCACAGATTTTTCACAGCAGATTATAGATTTCTGCGAAATTTGGATGACAATTTCGTAATTAATGATTTTTTTTGCTGAGGTGAAAAATAATAATAATAGCTTTTTGTAATTAGATTTTTCCTAACAAATGATTAAAGGGTATAATAGGTACATACAAAATTCTAGTAATTAAAAAAAAAAAAAAAGGAGAGCTAATCTAGTAATAATCATACAAATTTGTGTTATTATAGTAATCCTCCCTAAAAAAATCATAAATAAATAAATAAATGTTTAAGAAGCTTGGTTTTATTCTATACTCATTAGCTGTTATAATGAGGTAAAGGGTTGTCAACTTGATTTGGGTGTTGGCCTTGATTACATCAAGTTAATAAAGTAAGAGTAAATTTATTCTGAAACCAAAGATGTGAAGAAAATATCAATTTATCAATGGTTATGTGGTTAAAGAAATGATCTTAAGGTTGGAGGACCAAAATTCGAATATTACCACTGCGATTTCAATTATCGTTAATCACAGTGGATCAATGTAGATTTACAATTTAAAGGAATAATTACTAGAATAACTTCGTAATGTTGTGTTATTACTAGAATAACTCTGTGACATCTTCCTCTAACTAAAATAACCTTGAAAAAGTGGTAAAAGTCATTTATGTACATATTTTCGTTTTAATCACAAAAATGCCATTAATTTTTTTTTTTCGTTTTAATTTTGAGTTTATTTATAGAAAATAAAATAATGAAAAAACGA
>PKMM01027419.1:413543-432746 GCA_002933915.1 Eutrema heterophyllum | reverse complement strand
GTGCTAAAGTGTGATAAGCCATTCGGAGGTAAGGTTATCGTATTTGGTGGAGATTTTAGAAAAATATTGCCGGTTATCCCGGATGGATCTAGGGTGGAGACGGTTCTTGCTGCTCTTAATTCATCAGTGCTTTCGAAGGGTTGTAAGGTTCTAAGGCTTACAAGAAACATGAGGCTTCACGCGGGGCTTAGTGATCGTGATGCAGAAGATCTAAATCTTTTTTGGCGTGGATTTTGAACATTGGAGACGGTAAGGCCACTTTGGCCGAGTATAACGGTGGTGAGTCTGAAATCAAGATTCATGAAGATTTGTTGATAATGGGTTGCGACGATCCTATTAAATCAATTGTGAGAGAGATCTACGGAGATTCGTTTGCCAGGAGAACTGATCCTAAGTTCTTCAAGGCGAAGGCTATATTGGTCCCACTAAACTTAGATGTGGAGATGATTAATGATTAATTATATGCTACCGCATTACCAGGTAATAGTGTTATGTTTCATGTCTTGTATTGTGTCATAAGTATTTATATATGTTTATGTGTTGCTTTAACTGTAACCATGTTTGTTCATTCGGTAAGTGATGAAAAAGTTTATCTAAGTTCTGATAGTACTGAGATTCCTTACACAAGTACTACATATAACATGATTTACACGCAAAAGTTCCTAAACAGTGTCAAGACTTCTGAGCTGTCTAACCATAAGTTGGCATTGAAGGTTGGTGCTCCTATAATGTTGCTCATAAACATTGATCCAAAGGGTATATTGTGCAATTGAACACAATTGATAGTTACTCATATGGCTAATCATGTTATCGATGCTAGGGTTATTAAAGGAAAGTTTTAAAAAGGTCTCGATGATAGGGTCTTGATACCTAGGATGTTCGTTTCTCCCACGGATACAAGGTTCCCTTTTAGGATGCTACTTCGATAATTCCTTATATCACTTGCATTTGCAATGATTATAAATAAAAGCCACGACATATCACTCTAGAAAGGGTGGGTTAGTTTTTGCCAAGGCATGTCTTCTCTCATAGACAGCTTTACGTTGCCGTTTCCAGGGTTACTTTGAGGAGTTGTTTGAAAATCATCATCACGGACAAAAATGGAAAGTTACAAAAGAAAACCATGAATGTTGTCTACATAGAAGTTTTCAAAAACCTTTAGTTTGGTTCGTCGTTTGTTTTTGTTTATTTATTTATTTTGCTTTGTTCATTTGGAAAAACATAGATATGAGAATTATGGTTGAATTTGCTATGGTTATGGTTCTCTTTCTCTATCTACCAGATTAGCGTAAAAAAATAACTATATGATCTAAATTAATGTTTTGGCACACTAGCATAAAATATTTTTAACGATCATCCAAAGAAAACATGTAAACATTACATGATCATGAGGATTCTTAACAAAGTTTTAATCTCGCGGTATCATGAGGATTCTTAACAAATTTACATGATCATAAACATGTAATTTAGAATTGTGTATCAGCATGTAACAAACTAATCAACCTCCTTTTTGGTTAAAAGCATGTAAACAGAGCATCTTGCATTAACCTCGCCCTGCGAATTCTTAACAAAGTTTTAATCTCAAGTCAACTACGACCTTATAGTAGTGTTTAAAGGATGTCAGATTTCTAGCTCTTTATAAGCTTGGTTTTTTAAAACATACAATGCATGCAAAACAGAGTATTTGGGTGAGCTCACAAAGACTTGAAATTTTTTGTAAGCACTTTAGTTGTACTTTGGACAGTTGTAGTAACCCGTAAAATAGTCAATAAAAAGTTCTTGTCCTTTGATAAAACTTGAATCGTTAGGAGTATAATTTGGCACAAAATACATTTGGCGATTGTATTCATTTTTGGGCGGTCGTTTTAATGTTCGTATCACCGCCAATATCGTCACCACCATCACTTTCTCATCTATCTTGACTGATGGTTCCTTGTAGCATGTGGACTCGAAAGAAGCGTCTAACCAAGGCCAAATGATCCATATTAGATAGCTCTTATGCTCTCTAGGTGGAAATTAAAAATGGTTGTTCCGGTACCACCTCATAAACATGAGCCAATCACATCCTTATTGAAAGATGTTTGTGCGAGATTAAGGCTAAGAAACGATCAAACATGAGGGTTATGATTGACGCATGTCTTTGATAGTGTTATGGAGGACTTATGGAATAAAAGTGGAGAAGGATAGCGTTTATAAAAGGTTCAGCCGGGTTCATCCTTATCACATACTCGGATATATGAATCCTAATGGATAGTTTTTTCGACTTCCTCTTCATCTATAGGTCATTTCGGATTTTCACTTTTGGATAACTAATTATGATAATCGATAAACAAGTTGTGGATAATGTATAAATTTAAAAATGTTTATAAAACCGACAAAATATGTGAATGAAGGTATTAATCGATAAAACAAGTTGGTTAATCCATATTCCTTTGTATAATTGTTTTTTTAAATACTGATTTCAAGATCTTTCGTAGATTTTTAGATATAAACTAAAATTCTAACATCCTACTTATTATGACACTGGAGCCCGCACAGGAACCGAAAATCGATATGAGGCCGCCACGTAAGATTATGATAGGGTTCGAATATGTTAATTGGTTCAAAAAATGTAAATAAACTATATTCTGTTAATGTTATATAGTGATAATGGCAAACATGAGTTTATCCAAATTGGAAATTATACAATAAATAGGTTATACTTATCGTTTACAGATTAGTTGAAAAATAAGAAAAAAATATTCTATTAGTTGTGATATTAGCCTGGAACCCTAATATATATGATCATTATATATATGAGACCTGTGTTTTTTTTTCTACGAAACGGGGTTGATGTGGTCAGGTTTTAACCCTATATGTAACTACTGCAAGTGCACAGCAATACGAAATAGTAATGTAGGGATCGAATCCACAAGGACCAAGCGTTACGACTATGAGAATGCATGNGTTCATGCCGATACTTGATTTATTAATTAGATGCATCTGAAATCTTAGTTGTTTTATATTATTTGCGCTTTCTTTGCTCGCAAGTATTACGAAAATCGATGTATTAGTTTGGTTTTCTGATTTCTTTGCATATCAGCTTTTGTCAACGTTTACGGTATAATTTTCTTAGGGAACAAATCTAGAAACGGGCGAGGTCGATTCTCACCATTTAGTAAGCACTTATTGTATGAACCCACAAATTGTTCTCCATTAGTTGTCAAAGTTTAGTACGTCTTTTGGATTCAGTTTTTGTCGATTCTTGTATTATTGATTAGATTCCTTTGAAATCGATGTTAGTTGTCTTGAATTTGTTTTTTTTTACTCTCAAGGAACATGTACGATTTTGAAAAGGAAGATGGTTTATTCTATGTATTAATATTTTCTGTTTTCTTTGCTGGTCAGCTTTTGCCCAGACACAAACGAAGATTGGCTTTTATTCGCTTGGTTGGACGATGGTGTTTGGTGATTTTCGTAATCAATCCCCCCAGCTCATGTCGGCTTATGAACGGTTTGGTATCGATCAAGTTGTTGATCGGCTTCCTCTTGAGACGTTTCGTACATATGCTCACATCGATTCTCAGCCGCAAAATAATTTTATTGTCCTCGATAAATCGTTTGCAATATTATGTGGCGATTTATCATTTTTTTTCAATCTGCTGACGTATCTGTTGACGTGTCAGGTTCACTTAAATCAAACCGGCGTCAAGTTAATCGTGTGGCTTGGTTTAGATCGCAATCCGATTTCTGATCGCATAGTCCCGATTAAATTTTTAACTCCTCGCCATTGTATACAATTACGATATTTACCCTTTTCAAAAACCCTAGCCGTATTACCTTTATTTTGGGCCGTAGCCCACAAGGCATAAGGGGTTGTGATTAACCCTAATCGATTTTCCTATAAATATATTTTGTTAGGTATCAGGTTTACTATCGAATTATGTGTATGCTTCTTCAGTTAGGTATGGATTTCATTACCCTGTTGATGTCATCTGCTCTTGGAAGCATTGATCTGATTTAGACCGTACATCTTCTGTTTGCGTTGTGTTTTTTTNTATCGTTTACAGATTAGTTGAAAAATAAGAAAAAAATATTCTATTAGTTGTGATATTAGCTTGGAACCCTAATATATATGAGACCTGTGTTTTTTTTTTCTACAAAACGGGGTCGTGGACGATAGGTCGATACTAAATCAAGTACGTGTTTTTGTTTAAGTTCATGCCGATACTTGATTTATTAATTAGATGCATCTGAAATCTTAGTTGTTTTATATTATTTGTGCTTTCTTTGCTCGCAAGTATTACGAAAATCGATGTATTAGTTTGGTTTTCTGATTTCTTTGCATGTCAGCTTTTGTCAACGTTTACGGTATAATTTTCTTAGGGAACAAATCTAGAAATGGTCGATTCTCACCATTTAGTAAGCACTTATTGTATGAACCCACAAATTGTTCTCCATTAGTTGTCAAAGTTTAGTACGTCTTTTGGATTCAGTTTTTGTCGATTCTTGTATTATTGATTAGATTCCTTTGAAATCGATGTTAGTTGTCTTGAATTTGTTTTTTTTTTACTCTCAAGGAACATGTACGATTTTGAAAAGGAAGATGGTTTATTCTATGTATTAATATTTTCTGTTTTCTTTGCTGGCCAGCTTTTGCCCAGACACAAACGAAGATTGGCTTTTATTCGCTTGGTTGACGATGGTGTTTGGTGATTTTCGTAATCAATCCCCCCTGCTCATGTCGGCTTATGAACGGTTTGGTATCGATCAAGTTGTTGATCGGCTTCCTCTTGAGACGTTTCGTACACATGCTCGATTCTCAGCCGCAAAATGACTTTATTGCCCTCGATAAATCGTTTGCAATTCATCATTCGTTTCAATCTGCTGACGTATCTGTTGACGTGTTAGGCTCACTTAAATCAAACCGGCGTCGAGTTAATCGTGTGGCTTGGTTTAGATAGCAATCCGATTTCTGATCGCATAGTCCCGATTAAATTTTTAACTCCTCGCCATTGTATACAATTACGATATTTACCCTTTTCAAAAACCTAGCCGTATTACCTTTATTTTGGGCCGTAGCCCACAAGGCATAAGGGGTTGTGATTAACCCTAATCGATTTTCCTATAAATATATTTTGTTAGGTATCAGGTTTACTATCAATTTATGTGTATGCTTCTTCAGTTAGGTATGGATTTCATTACCATGTTGATTTCATCTGCTCTTGGAAGCATTGATCTGATTTAGACCGTACATCTTCTGTTTGCGTTATGTGTTTTTTTTTAATATATATTTAGTTCATAACTTCATTCTAAATCCTATGTTTGCCTTCTGTGTTATTTATTTATTTATTTAGTTCATAATTTTCTAGAATAATTTGTAGGTGTTCCTTTTGTAGAAGCACGATCGAGTAGAACCACATGGCAACTTATAGATATAATGGGAGGCAAAAAAAAAAAACAATTTCCTGAAGAAAACGAATCATGATCTTTATAAGTTGGTTCATGTACAGTTGTTGAATAACTTATAAGTTGGTTCATGTAAAGCTAATGCACACAAGTAACATAGCTTAACAAAACATATATGTTTCATGTTACCACCAACATAACTTGGTTCTTGGGTTTTTTTTCTGTGCGATCTTGTGGTTTCTTTATCTAGCTTGCAGTGTATCTCGAAGATTCAATATCGAGATATCTAGACCACAATAAAGGTTGTGTATATCAAGTCACAAGCAAATATTTACTAGCTTCTTTCAAAAGATATGGCGTCGAGAGATATCTGGCGGATTCTTATCACTTTTTCTTTCTCTTTATCGTTTTTTCTTTCTCTTGCAGAATTCGCAGTTTTGTATTAATCATGAATGGATGGTTTAGCTTTTGCAACAACAACTCACGAGTCTGGTCCTCCCATCAAACACGATCGAATCTCCACATGATGTATGTTTAATCGGTAATTTAATTTAAACTTCTATGCTTTGTATTATTAAAAATCAAGATTTCAAGAGAAGATGGAAGAAAAAGATGATTCAATCGAAGAAGATGAGCAACACACTAAAAAAATATATCATTTTTATTAGATTGTATTACGATTTTGTTTGATCTGTATTATTTAACTTGCTCGATTTTGGTTTACCACTTAAATATAGGTTCGTAGGGATATGACTCGATGGAAGATAATGAGCAACACATTGAAGGTATTTATTTCTATGTCAAATCTCTCATTACTTTCATGGTGTTTTTGCTTCGTCCTTTTTTCTGTGACTTTGATTTTCATCCGTAGAAGTGATGAGGTTGTTTGTAATTCATATAATTGTTGATCTGTTGGTTTTTAAGTTTCTATTGAACATGGAAATGCTATGTTCTGGTTTTGGGGTTGGGGTTGATGTTGTGGTTTAGCTCTGAATGTACAGAAAGACAAACCCGATTTATCTCGATCGATGGACCTTGAAGAATAAAGCATTTAATCAGAATCTAGGGTACTCTTTGCGTCCCTACGAAATTGCAGGCAAGTATTATGAACTTATTAAAAGTAGCCTCACCACTCTTATGACTGGATTTACAAAAATTATTTTGTGACTTTTAATGGTTTTTGTGCCTTGATCTTGATAACATTTTAAACGGCTTTGATGCTCTATATTTGGATTTTACATAATAGTTTTTCTGGATTATGTTTCCTAAATCCGTCATCCGCTGAATAATCTTTTGTTTGTTCTTCAGTCTGTGGATTTAGGTTATCAGATGGTGCTTCACATGCATTGGTGGAATCGTCGTCTCACATCGGTGATCATGATTTACTACGGTAAATATTTTTCCTATCATTTTTTTTCATCTTCGCATATACGTCTGTGTTTCTTTTGATCGTTATGTATCTTTACATCAATCTTTCAAATACACGATCTTTCAGCTACACGCGATTAAGGTCATGTGGAGCAAATCAGAACTTATCTTCGTTGTCTCTGTATTTTGTCTATGATTTTAGATGTATTTCNTGAATGTACAGAAAGACAAACCCGATTTATCTCGATCGATGGACCTTGAAGAATAAAGCATTTAATCAGAATCTAGGGTACTCTTTGCGTCCCTACGAAATTGCAGGCAAGTATTATGAACTTATTAAAAGTAGCCTCACCACTCTTATGACTGGATTTACAAAAATTATTTTGTGACTTTTAATGGTTTTTGTGCCTTGATCTTGATAACATTTTAAACGGCTTTGATGCTCTATATTTGGATTTTACATAATAGTTTTTCTGGATTATGTTTCCTAAATCCGTCATCCGCTGAATAATCTTTTGTTTGTTCTTCAGTCTGTGGATTTAGGTTATCAGATGGTGCTTCACATGCATTGGTGGAATCGTCGTCTCACATCGGTGATCATGATTTACTACGGTAAATATTTTTCCTATCATTTTTTTTCATCTTCGCATATACGTCTGTGTTTCTTTTGATCGTTATGTATCTTTACATCAATCTTTCAAATACACGATCTTTCAGCTACACGCGATTAAGCTCGATAATAACTTATGGGTTTTTGGAATTACATGAAACCGAACTCTGTGGGGTTTTAAATTTTTTTGGGTTCTTCAGTGAAGCTGGAGGAACGGAGTTGGCGGAGCCTGGAGCCAAACCCCCAGTTATTTCGTTGGAAAAAAGAACGACTTCGGGAGTATATTAGCAGGTATGGAGATTTGGTTGAATTTGTGATCATGAGACTGTACCACAGGACGTGCATGTGGCTTTGGGTTCATCATATTTGCAGATCCTTGGGTTGCATAGAGAGTGATCATGGAGAAACACATTATCGATGGCTGCACGGTTAGTATTCTAAACTCATCAAAAGATCCTTCATTGATGAGTCTTGAGCAATAGATTGCTCTAAAATTCTGATATTTCTGTAATCATGTTCTCTTAGAGATCAATATGGTGTCTTTAATCATGAAATTATCCTAAATTGATGAGTCTTGAGCAATGGATTTTTTTCTGTAGTTTAGATCTTTATATGATAATGATCTCTTAGAAATCTTCTGGTGTCGTTAGCTTCTGGATTTGCTATTGTTGTTATATTTTTTTAGAAAATGATATTGTTTTTGTGTTAAAGCGGCAATGTTAGTGTTAGATAGATAAGAAAACAATGAAGAATCTTTTCATTTTTTTGGTTGCAGGCCGAGGCGAAGAAAGAAGTTCCACATGATGATCAGCAAGTGCTAAAACTACACACCAGTACAATGCACCTTATCTCACCTAGCCATGGTCGTTATGGTGGTAGGGGCAAACGAAGAAGATCTTCGTTGGTTGTTTACCATCGAGCATAACCGAGGCCGAGTTCAAGAACTATTTTGATTAGTTTGGTACAATTGCTAATGTTGTGATAATGTATGATCATAATACGCAAAGGCCATGAGGCTTTGACTTTATCACTTTTGATTCCGAAGAGTCTGTCGATATGGTTTTTCACAAGACCTTCCATGATCTAAACAACAAAATGGTTGAGGTTAAAAGAGCAGTGCCAAAAGATCAGTACCATTCATTCTTGACGCATTGGTGTTATTCCATTGGAGTCATTCAACGATCTTGGAAAACCCATACAAACTAAACTCACTAAATCAAAGAAGCACAACAACAACATCGTCACATCTCAGCACAATCGAAACATGATTGCAATATGCATATGAGGAAAGTAGCGAAAGAGAAATTAAATTTAGAAAAAACAAGACGAAGTACACCAAGCGTGTTTTATCGAGAAGTAAAAGAAAGAAAAAAAGAAGAATAAAAAGCACGTAACTCTTATGCGCTTCTAATAAAAGTATATTCTGTTCTTTAGGCTGTTTTGTTTTTGGAGTTTTGTTTACCGTTCATATTGTGTTTTAGATAGAAATATGGGACTCAAACCCTAGAGACTTAATTTGGCGGTGAGAGTCTTACTCAGACATTACTTTCACACATATATTTATGTTCTCTATATTCTTGATTTGCTCTTTTTCACCTTCATTTATTCGGGTTTTTTTTTCTCTATATATGGTTTAGTTTGTTTTTTAAAATCTGTTGAGCAACAAGACATCGTACGTAGTTAAATAGTCCTTTGTTTCTTGATTTTCCTCTTTGGCTCGAAATTGATGTGAACTAATGACGTGTATTGTTTGTTTTCACAGCTATACACATCATGTCAATATCACTTATCAAACTTTGGTCTTAGTTTTAATCAAGAACTGAGTTTGAATATAAGCTTTGATGGAAACACTCTTGGGTATAGCCGGATCCCGGGCAACCAATACTTCACCAAATCGTTACAACTCTCCAAGCAGATTCAATAGAAGCGATTCTGCTTACAACCCGAGCAATAAAGACTTGTGGGGAAACAGAACCGATTGTTTATGCTTCATTTTTATTATGAATCTTTTGGCCTAAGAGACTCATGGCAGGACCTTTTCGATGTTGCCATTGCTAAAGCAAATAAACTAGAGTTTTACGCATCTTAGCACTTTTTTTGGTTGGTGTTATTACTCTTGAATCCTCTTTCGTCCTCACAGTAATTAAGATATGCCCTTGAAGTTAAACATGTATAGTTTCTATGATGAGGCGAAATATACTTTGGCATATAAAAAGTGGATGTATTTCACCCAAATAACATTTGTTTTCTCCAGCAAGTCTCCGACAACAAAATATTTTGGTAATTACCCCATCGGATGAATAATGGCATGGATACATGAATTAAAAAAAGGAGAGAATTTAAAAATACTTAACGTGTTAGTTTTAGGACTATTGTTTTGATTGTGACTAGATACTCTTATAGAAGTTTATATGGACTGATCATTAGGGTTCATCGTACTGGGCCACAAGAAAAGATACACTTCAGAACTTAGGTTCCGATGATGAGTAGGCATTGTTTTGAAACACTGGATAGGAGCATTCATCTCGTGCTAAAGTGTGATAAGCCATTCGGAGGTAAGATTATCATATTTGGTGGAGATTTTAGATAAATATTGTCGGTTTTTCCGGATGGATCTAGGGTGGAGATGGTTATGGCTGCTCTTAATTCATCAGTGCTTTTTAAGGGTTATGAGGTTCTAATGCTTACAAGAAACATGAGGCTTCACGAGGGGCTTAGTGATCGTGATGCAGAAGATTTAATATCTTTTTCGGTGTGGATTCTGGACATCGGAGATGGTAAGGCCACTTTGGCCAAGTCTAGAGGTGGTGAGTCTGAAATCGAGATTCATGAAGATTTGTTGATAATGGATTGCGACCATCATGTTAGATCAATTGTGAGAGAGATCTACGGAGATTCGTTTGCCACGAGAACTGATACTAAGTTCTTAAAGGAGAGGACTGTATTGAGCCCAACAAACTTAGATGTGGAGATGATTAATGATTAATTATATGCTATCGCAGTTACCAAGTAATAGTGTTATGTTTGTATTGTGTCATTAGTATTTATATATGTTTATGTGTTGCCTTAACTATAACCATGTTTGTTCATTCGGTAAGAGTCTATCTATGTTTTGATAGTATTGAGACTTCTTACACAAGTACTACATATTAGAGCTGTCAATGCGGTGACCATGGGCATGTCCGCGACCGCACCCATTTCGACCGCATCCATTTGGACATAAAATTTTAGGCCCATGCGAGCTAACGGTCAAAAAATTGATGACCACGACCGCACGGCATGATTGTGCGGTGACCATGGGCCTGTCCGCGGTCACTTGGAAAAAAGCAAAAAAAAATGCAAATACACCACATAAGAGAGAAGTAAAAAACTACATAAGCAAAAGTGATAGTTTCCTTAAACATTTGACATGCTTATAAACATGTAAAATGTATGCTCAGAAACATGTAAAATTGTTGCTCATAAACATGTAAAATTGTTGACTAATCAATTTGGGCTAATTTGGTCTAGACCACTGACCGCATTTTCAAACCCGTTTTTGACCGCGGACAAATTTGGGCGTAGCCCATTTGACCGCTTCGTATTTGGGCTTTAATTCTTGTGACCATGACCGCCCCGGAGCGTGCGAACTGGGCCAAGCCCATGGGCGGCCCGCCCACATTAACAGCTCTACTACATATGCCCTGGTTTACACACAAGAATTCCTAAAAATATCAAGACTTCTGGGTTGCCTAACCATAAGTTGACATTGAAGGTTGGTGCTCCTATTATGTTGCTCAGAAACATTGATCCAAAAGGTATATTGTGCAATTGAACATGATTGATGGTTACTCAGATGGCTAATCATGTTATCGAGGCTATGATTATTACATGAAAGTTTAACAAAGGTCTCGATGATAGGGTCTTGATACCTAGGATATTCGTTTCTCCCCCGGATACAAGGTTCCCTATCCAGCGTAGACAATTTCCTATATCACTTTCATTTGCAATTTTTATAAATAAAAGCCAAGACATACTTTAGAAAGGGTAGTTTTGGTTTTTCCAAAGCATGTCTTTTTTCATGAACAACTTTACGTTGCCGTTTCCAGGTTACTTTGAGTAATGGTTTGAAAATCCTCATCACGGACAAAAATGAAAAGCTACAAAGGAAAATCATGAATGTTATCTAAAGAGAAGTTTTCAAAAACCTTTAGTTTGGTTCGTCGTTTGTTTTTGTTTTATTTTATTTTGCTTTGTTCATTTGGGAAAACATGGATATGACCGGTTGATTTTGTTATGGTTATGGTTTTCTATCTACCATGTTAGTGTAACAAAATATATAACTCTATGATCTAAATGAATGTTTTGGCACACTAACATAAAATATTTTTAACGATCATCCAAAGAAAGCATAAAAACAAGTAATTTACATGATCATAGAAGATTCTTCACAAAGTTTTAATTTCGTGGTATCATGAGAATTCTTAACAAATTTACATGGTCATAAACAAGTAATTTAGACTTGTGTATCAGCATGTAAAACTAATCAACCTCTTTTTGGTTATAAGCATGTAAACAGAGCATCTTGCATTAACTTCTCCCTGCGAATTCTTAACAAAGTTTTAATCTCAAGCCAACTACGACCTTATAGTAGTGTTTAAAGGATGTCATATTTCTAGCTCTTTACAAGCTTGGTTTTTTAAAACATACAATGCATGCAAAATAGAGTATGTGGGTGAGCTCACAAATACTTGAAATTTTTTTGTAAGCACTTTAGTTGTACCTTGGGCATTTGTGGTAGCCAATAAAACATTCAATAAAAAGTTGTTGTCCTTGGATAAAACTTGAATCGCTAGGAATATGATTTGGCACTTAATACATTTGGCGATTGTACTCATTTTTTGGGCGGTCGTTTTAATGTTCGTATCACCGCCAATATCGTCACCACCATCACCTTCTCATCTATCTTGATTGATAGTTCCTTGTAGCATGTGGACTCGAAATAAGCGTCTAACCGAGGCCAAAGGATCCATATTAGATAGCTCTTCTGCTTTCTAGGTGGATATTAATAATGTTGTTCTGGTACCACCTCATAAACATGAGCCAATCACATCCGTATTGAAATGTGTTCGCGCGAGATTAAGGCTACGAAACGATCAAACATGAGGATTATGATTGACGTATGTCTTTGATAGTGTTATGGAAGACTTATGGAATAAAAGTGGTAAATAATAGCATTTATAATAGGTTCAGCCGGGTTCAGCCTTATCACATACTCGGATATGCGAATCCTAATGTATAGCTTTTTTCAACTTCCTCTTCATCTATAGGTCAATTCGAATTTCTATTTTTGGATAACTAATTATGATAATTGATAAACAAGTTGTGGATTATGTATAAATTTAGAAATTTTTTTAAACCCGACAAAAATACGTGATATAAAGGTATTAATCGATAAACAAGTTGGTTTAATCCGTATTCCTTTGTATAATTGTTTTTTTAAAATACTGATTTCAAGATCTCCCAATCTTGAAATCGGGACGGTGGAATATGTTAGAATACTCTCAATCTTTTATTTTTTGATGATCTCTTTATAAGTTCCAAAAAAACAAAAACAAAATTTAAAAAATCAATAAAAATTATTTACATTTTCGTGGTGATATAAACTAACGTAGAAATTATAACATTATACTTATTACGACACTGGAGCCCGCACATATTACTAGTGGGCTTTTAATTTCTCTGACATTTAATTTAAATTCAAGGTATGATTTTCCATCAGATTAAACCACGGTTGGGTTTTTGATGTGGAGGTTAACAATTCGACTTACTCGACCTTATTGGGCTACAATAATTTAGGCCCGTTATTATATTCATTTGTATCAGCCCGCAGTATAGTAAATTAAATGAGGCTATATCAAGCCCGTAACCATAATTATACATGTCGTTTACGTAGAATAGAATGGATTAAACAATTCTGTGGTTTTCTTACTAATCACATAATTTTATGAACGCTTATGTTTTTAGTCATTCATCACTCATTTCACGTTAACAAAAACAACGAAATATACCACTTCCCATGTTGTAAACTTTTTTTTTTTTTTGGTAGAGTACTCCATGTTACCATTAAATTAAGTTTTTTGTTATTTCTATTATTTACCTAAATAATTTACTTTTTGAATTGTTATCAATCAAAACCATAATAACTGTCAAAGTATTTTGAAGATTGCTTTCTTATTGATTTATTCCGTGGCGTGGTTGACTATTTGAAACTAGAGCTCTAACGTTTAGCCTATTCAAATTAATAAAGCCTAAAATACTACAAAAGTCATCAGTCTTAATTATAACCATCTATACTCTAGAGAGATAGAAATATGTGCTTGAAGATTTTTAATCAACTGTTACAATATAAAAAAAAAAATTCAATTGTTAAATGAAATTTATTTATATGGTCAGACTCAGAAGTCAAACTAGAGTGATTGGTTATAATCCATGTTCTAAAAATCCCTGCCTAGCTCCGATTACTTTCCGACTAGTCACTAGACCCACCCCATCCGCCTAGTTTTTTTTTGTTTTTTTATTAAATTTATTGTTTAACAAAAATCTTGAAAAATTTTAATTTGGTTTTACTATGTTGTTAGAAAATCATTAAAAGTCCAAAAAAAATATTAAAAGTCATTAAAAAGTCGTAAATTTATAAATTTATGAATTAATATGTTAAAAAGTCAATAAAAGTTCAAAAACTAGTTCTCGATTAATCCCCGATTAATCTCCGATTTTTGGGCTAGACGCTAAACCCAACCCAACCACCCGACTAGCGCCTAGCGCAATTTAGATAATTGGTTATAATAGGTGACTGAAAAATTGTCAAAGCTACTCCATTTAGTAATTAATGGCAAAACGAACTAATTAGGTTTATTTTACAGCTAATATAGATCTTACTGGTTGTTTCTTGAACAAATGATTTAATATAAAAACCAATCAAGTTTACGATTTTATTAAGAAATTATTAATCTATTGACATTTGACACAATGTATCTCTGTTGTGCCATGTATACCTTGGACCACTACGAAGTCAGACAAGATCGCCTTAAAAGCTGCATGAATAAAAATAGAAAGTATTCTCTCTTTTTTTACGACTCGTTTTAAAATTTTATTTTTGTTTTACAAAAAGTGTCATTTTATGTTTTCAATGCATAATTTTGAATAAAAAACTAGTTTTAACAGTTTTAGTGTATTAATTAGAGAGAGAAAAATTGTTTAGTGTATTAATAAAGGGTAATATAAAAATTTTAATAGTTTTCTTAATAGTACTAATATTAGGATTCAATCCGCGCTAGCTACATAGCGTGGGATAATTTTTTCTTAAAAATTGTTTTGAAATTTAAGAGAAAAAATCAATTTACTATATTTTATAATATGTCTAACTAATGATTATATATAGAACTGACAATCCGGACTAACTTGTCTACTTAGCCTGTTTTGCAATGAAATAAAATATTATTCGGTCTACTCCGCAAAAAACCTATAATCTTGAAAATATAACTCTAATATACACCGTTTAGTGACTATGGTTTTTGTGATCAGTCCACAAACTCTTAAAAAATCAATTTTATCTTGTCTAACTCTTTATAAAAAGCTTCTCCCCCTACATGCAGAATTGGAAGCACTCATATGGACCATGCATTGTTTGATTGCAACCTAGAAGACGGCAATAGCTTTTACAACATACTGTTCCAAATTGGTGAATATGGTGTCTAAACCCGAGAATTTGCCGGCATTTGCATTACACTTGGAGCAATGAAGTGTTTTCTTTTTTCTCAATATCACTAATTCCACGCGCAAACAATACAAATGCATACAAGTTAGCAATGAGTGTTCGTGTCTACCCAGTGGATATTATTTTTGTAAACTCGGCACCCCCGGTTTGGATCTCCGAACCGTTCTAGGTATTTAGGCTGTTGACAAAAAAAACTCTTTATAAAATTAGTAAAATATTTTTCAAACTTTTATTTTGATATATATTCAAATAAAATATAATAATCATAGTGAAAATATTGCAAAATCTCGAATATATTTTCTTTGAATATGTATGGATTGATTATTATTTAATAATATCATAATAATTAAGAAACTAAATAGTAAATAAAATTTTTAATGGAAAATGAATATTTTTCATATTTTCATCGATAATGTTAAAAGACAATTATATCTTTTCCTATTTCAATTATCTTTTCTTATTTGTAATGTCATAATATGTAATAACTTACCAAATAAAGTTTATTTTTTAAATGACTTCTTAAATAATAATATACCGATTAACAATTAATAAATTTTAATATAAATTCACTGGCTAAACAGATCTAGGACCACAACTTAAGAGCTATCTCGAAATCCACCTTCTTTTAGCTGGTCGTATTTAGAATCATTACCTATAACAAGATACTTGTCGACATATTTATGGATACACGTGTCCTAATGGAAATGTATATTATATAGATTTACGTGTTAATGGCAAGATTTGTTTAGTTGCTAACCATGTGGTTAAACCACCTAATCGCGATATGGAATGCAGAGTGACAGCCTGACAGGTTGGAGCTCGAAAGAGGGAGTGCAGAGTGACTTTATAATAATTTATGTAAATGTATATATGTGGAAAGCATATGACTTCGATGCCACGTGAATAATGTTTGAGCTACCTGTATTTTTTGGATCATCTAATTAATAGGTTTAGTCGTGAAGATTGTGTAGCAGTGATTCAATTTTTTTTTTGGTTTTAATGTTAATTTTATTATCAAAAAAGTGAAAAGGTTACGTACTAATACTATTACTACGAATTTTTTTCCGAAAAAGAATCATAAAATTGGAACACCAAAAAGAGACTACAAAATATGCGAAAAATAATCAAAATAACATTCAAAGAGAGATTGAGAGACACCTAAATCATGAGCCGGGAAAGAGATAAGACGATTCCGCATTATGCGGTCTATGCTAGCTTTGATAGAGGTAGTAGTAGAAGAAGTCACCGTAAAGATTCTTGCGTTGCGTTCTCTCCAAATAACGTATGAGTAACCTGGAGAAAAAACTTAGCAATAGATTGATAAGAAGTCTGAGGAGAAGTCCTGATCTGAGCAATCCAAGCTGAAATAGATTGCAAGAGGAGAGGCGGATTATGGCAGATTCTTGCTGCAAGGGATAACCAGAGTGAGCAAGAGAAGGCACACTCAAAAAAGAGATCAGTGTGAGACTCAAAACCGGCGGACCATATATAGCACACATGATCCAAGAACAGAGCACACAGTGATTCAATATTAATCAAATAAATTCGTAATTTTAGGTTCCACATAGAGACGGTGCTAGACAGGATGGGATAAAATGTGCATGGTGTGGGATAAAAGAGTACATATGATCACATGAGATCGAGATCAAGATCGATTGCGATAAAAACCGTGTTCGATTTTTTTGTTTGAGTAGATTAATTGTTTGATTCAAGATTATATATGCTATTACAATACTCAAGTGACCGATTTTTTTGAAAATTAAATATTCTGACATATACCGTGGCATATGTTGATGGAAATGAGTTATAACTAGGATTCAATCCGCGCTAGTTATATAGCGCGGAGTAATTTTTGTTAAAAATTTGTTTTGAAATTTAAGAAAAATTGTTTTTATCTGAATTTTAAAATATGTTTAACTAATGATTATATATATAACTGTAAACACGTACTAATCTGTCTACTTAGCCCGTTTTGCAATAAACCAAAACCTATAATTTTGAAAACATAACTCTAATATGCACCGCTTTTTGACTATGATTTTTGTGGTCAGTCTACAAACTCTTTAAAAAATCAATTTTCTCGTGTTTAACTCTTTATAAAATTAGTAAAAAAAATTATAATAATTATAGTGAAAAATATTGCAAGATTTTGAATATATTTTTTCTTTGAATATGTATAAATTGATTATTGTTTAATAATATCATAATAATTAAGAAACTAAATAGTAAATAACATATTTAATGAAAAATAAATATTTTCCATATTCTCATCAATAATTTTAAAAGATAATTATATACTTTCTTATTTATAATGATATTTTATGTAATAACTTACAAAACAAATTTCATTTTCAAAAATGTCTTCTTAAATAATATTATAGAGATTGATGCTAATTGTAATCATATGTTTTAATCAAGAATATTTCTTAAAAATAATGACGTGTAATGAACAGAATAGTCTATTTTCAAGAATATGTTCCATAAGCCAACAGTAATTTTGAAAAGAAAATGTATGGATACAAGGAAACATGAAAACAAGAGCGTGCAATTGTCGGCATAATCTTGACAGTTTCTCTATTAATCAACTTGGATTTATCTATCTAATCAAATCAATCAATGGGCTCAACTGATAACCTTTGCTTAAATAAGGTGATTAGGCATTTTTTAGCGGTTTTGGAGAAAACAGCGGTTAAAGAGATAGCGGCTGTGGAAGAGAAAAAGTGCTTAAATTAAAACGGATAGTTAAATAATAATTTGTTTTTTTAACATCTATCTTTATTTATATAAAAATCAAATTACATAAAAACAATAATATATAAAAATAAACATATAAAGCAATAAAACAGTGAAATTATATTTTGACCATTATTTTTCCGAATTTTCTTCGCCGAAAAAATTAATGTCCATCCTTCCTTTCCTCATAATCACATTTGATCTGATTCGATTTTCTTTGGCTATGATCCATCTTTTCTCATGTTGTATGTCATTGACACATTTCCAAGTAAGAACTAAATATATTCTTCGAAAAAGAACTCAATTTATTGATTTTTTCGATAGAAAAAATATTGGAAATTGCCAATTTTCAACGACTGTACGAATGTCGCCATACAACAAGGAGGTTCCATCTTCCGCTCCAAAACCTCGTCCCTTCCATGGTGGTTTCCATGGTGGTTGTTCCCATAAAAATACTATACCCAGCAAAGCAAAATCATCGACAAAAATTGAACTTAAATCCCAATTTCGCTAATCAGCATCTTCGTTGACCCTATATTCTTCAATCCCCGGATCGAAAGTCCAGATTATATACATGAACCATAAGATGGTGGCTAGTAAAATTTGTTTCCAGAACAAAAACAAAACCGTCAAGTTTTGTTCCAAATTTTGCAAAGCCAGAGCAAACGATCCACTAGAAGTTGTATCCAACGGAGACGAGACATCGGAACTTGCCGGACAATAGACGTTGATGACGGTAATATACTGCCGATCATCGGACGGAGAGATCCTCTTCGAGGAGGAAAATCGATTGGGAAAAAAATTCACAAAACCGTTAGTTTTAACGGGAAACATAGAATATGAGAATCGAGAGAAGAAGAGAATGGAGAGGATTAAAGAAACGACCATCCACCGTCGGACTCTCCGTTGTGACACCAACGGTGAAGGTTTGGCCATAACAATAACCGTCCTCTCTCACTTCTCTTCTTCCACTATAAACTGAAATTTGAAACAGAGAGAAGAAAACCAACCGACGCCGGAGCCGACGTCGGCCGGAGAAGAGGCAGTGAACGGTGGGTGTTATGATCCGACAATCGCACAAACAATCGTCTCTTGAGAGGTTAAAAGAAGAAGACGATTATTGATACCAAGCAGTTCAATAGTAAATAAATTATTATTAAAAAATATAATTAATATTTTACATTTAAATTATATTATAAAAATAAATTTAAGAAAATAACATAAGTAAATATTTTTCTAAAATAAATATTAGGAAATTTAGAAAAAAGTCAATCATTCATTTGGTAAACTTGTACATTTACCTATTTTTGGACGATTTACAACCACCTTATTTAAGATTCTAACC
>PKMM01027419.1:388486-413422 GCA_002933915.1 Eutrema heterophyllum | reverse complement strand
TATTAACAAAATATATATACTATTTATTAATTTATAGCTATTATATTTAATTGTCTTATCGATCAATATGATTTTACGAGATTATGCAGTCAAATGCCTGATCAATCTCACTTGTATAACTATAATAATTTACCTTTGTTTAACCTATCATGCCGAATAAGGGTACTTAATAAAGCTTGTATAATGACTTTGATTTTATGATTCAAAAACAGAGTTTATACTAAAAAAAGTATCAATTATACGAATTTTTTTATAAGAAATTGTCTTATTAGTTTAATTTTTGTATAGGATCGGTTCGATGTTTATTGAGGTTTTTCACATCTTAAAATCGAACTAAAAAGGAGTATGAACTAAAATTTAGCTAAAGAATTGGTTTTTGGTCAGATAACTTAAACTGAACTGAATTAAATGTCATAGCTGACGATAATTTATAATAAGATGATATCTTTATATTAAAGATAAAAATATACTCCTAAATAGTTAACCAAAAAGAATTACAAATCTGTGTAATTCATTTTGTTTTTGCCAACTTTTTGTATAAATTTGTGTAATTTGTGAACGCTTGTCGACTTGTTGTAAATAGTACTAGCTGGTTACTTTGTGTATATACATAGTAACATAGGTTTCTCATGGCTTTTTTTTATTAAGGTTTTTCATGGCTTAACGAGTAAGAAAATTTCTCAAAATAGAATAGATGAAATCAATTTTGCCTAAAGAACAACTAAAGCGTGCAAAAAGTAATGAGCTTTTAGCATTAAGAAAATGAAAAAGAAACTAACCATGATTTCATCTTTATATTACCTTTAACTTATGGAAATTATTATCAACAAAATTTTGGCTCTATTGTTTTACCTTCATACAGACAAATTCAAATATTAATACTTTACGATAAGGTTATATTTTAGTAATTTTAAGTCGTTAATTTTTTCTAATATTATTTTTGGTTTCCTTACCCTAATACAAACGTCAACATGTGTTCTCAGAAAATCCATCTGAAAATTTAGGAACAAATATATTACAACCACCAGAAAAATCATGATTCAGGTCTATGTTTTTATTGACGACGGTATTTACAGAGAACATATTTCATTATTCTTAGATGATGAGGTTTAAATAACTAAAAACTCGGTATTAGTGCAACTATCATGTCAATGTATACTATTCGACATGGTATGATAAAAAGTAAGTATATTTCATTTTTAATGTTATACAGTACAGAGTGTTTCCCAAATGAGTATAAATAAATAACTACCGAACGACAAATATCTGTTTCAAAGCTTCATATACATTACATAATTAATATCAATAAAAATGATAAAAACAAACAACACCAACATTAAACCATACCAATAAAAAATTGAGTTTCGACCGCGTGAGTTTCACGTTCTCCCTCATGGAGTAGGTAAAGTTTATTTGGGTGTCGCGGTGCTGAGTCTCTTCTTGGTCTCGCCGCCGGTTAAGTAGCAAGGGCTTAGGTGCAAAGTCTCTCCGACGGAGGTTTACTGTTCCACGCATTAGGTCAAAACTCGCCGGTTTTACTCTGGTTTTCTTCTCCGATTTTGTAACCAAATTGTCTCCGGTTATAGGTTCCTAACCAGGCCCGGTTGGAATGTTGGTTAGGTACCGGTTTTCCGGTTTCGTAATATATATATTTTTTTTTAAACTTTATATAAATACGAATTTGGTCCAAAAAATGATAAAATCAAAATATATATTATATTCATCGGGTTTTTTTTTTCGTCTCTGTCTTTTTCTTCTCTTACTGACATACAAAACGTTGGGTAACCTTGTCGTATCATAACCCGGGTCATTGACACGTGTCCTTATCGGAATAACCCTAATTAGGACAAAACGTTGAAAGTTGAAACTCACATGCTTTCGTCGTTCGACTCATTTCTTATTTGGGGAATCTCTAAAGACATACGTAAACCATTTCTTTTAAATTTTTCCGATTCATAATCCAACTAAATTCAATTAATTTGGTAAAGATTCTTATCAGAGACGCAATGTTTTTGTACTATTAGTTCTTTAACTTGATACCAAAAAAAAAATCAAATTAAGTTAACGGTTATTTGTTGATAAGTATTTGCCTATTTATTCTCTAATTAATAATTAGCCATTCTTGCTTTTGTAGTTGTAATGGGTATAAAATTAGCCATTCTTGTTGGATGTATAACTAACGAACACGTCATTTTGCATTTAGATATATGAGTCATGTAATTTTCATGTCTTTTCTAAAATAAATCTTGCAATCCATTTCTTAAACCAGCTATTTAATATGTTCCTAAGTTATAGTCATCGTAATATAGAACTCGTAGCTTCCAAGAAGAATCATGCTCAAGGAAAAATTGCAATAATATATTTTATATAAAAAAATGGTCAGAAAATTATTTGAATGAAAAAAAAAGAGGAAACAATATTCAGTGATTATGGTCGAACCGGTAAAAAATTATCTAAGACCAACTCCGATGTATTTCTCTACTTTTAACTCTAAAATAGAAGTGGATTTCTCTCCAATGTATTTCTCTATTTTTGACTCTAAAACAAGAATATTCTAAGTATATTCTATTTTTATTTTATTACTAATACTTTTTATTTATAAACATTTATAATTTAACCCCACTTATTTTATTCTTTGCANGCGGGAACAGTCACGCAGTAAATTAAATTTCGTGTTGCGACGATTTCGCGACGATTCGTCGTAAAATTGTCGCAAAGTTGCGACGATTTTACGACGAATTGTCGCAACACGAAAGTTAAATTTTTAATTTTCCCACACGCGGGAACAGTTTAACGTTAATTAAATTCATAGGTAGCGACGATATAGCGACGAAATTTTATAAAAATACGGTTTAGGGTATATGGCATACGTACGAGGATTGTTACATCGCTTGCAACACTTCTAAACCCATCTAAATGTTTATCGAAACCTCTAAATCTTCAAATCATCTATATGTTCATCGAGATTGAAGAAATACTAAAACATAGAGTATGTGTACATGGTAGCTTTGCTAAGATGAAGGAAGATAATGAGTTTGTCGAGAGAACGGTGATTGATTGAGTTTATATTCCCGATAATTAAATGAACTCATGATGGCTTTCAATGAGAGATGGAAAATACAATGAGATGTTACGGTTTAGAGTTTAAGGTTTGGGGGTTAGGGTTTAGATTATTTCATTAAAATCGTCGCGAAATCATCGTAATTGGCGACGATTTCGCGATGATTTATATAGGTCGCCGTAACTTCGTCGTAACTTACGACGATTTAGCGACGATTTGATAAAATTCATCTATAGGCTAAACTCTTTGACATAAGACCCTATACATAGGGTTTAGGGTTTCGCTGAATTTCATCAAATCGTAGCAAATTATCAAATCGTCGCAAAATCGTCGCCAATTATGACGATTTCGCGACGATATTGATGAAATACATCCAAACCCTAAACCCTAAACCGTAACATCTCATTGTATTTTCCATCTCTCATTGAAATCCATCATGAGTTCATTGAATGATCGGGAATATAAACTCAATCAATCACCGTTCTCTCGACAAACTCATGATCTTACTTCATCTTAGCAAAGTTACCATGTACGCATACTCTATGTTTTAGTATTTCTTCAATCTCTATGAACATATAGATGATTTGAAGATTTAGAGGTTTCGATAAACATTTAGATGTGTTTAGAAGTGTTGCAAGCGATGTAACAATCCTCGTACCTATGCCCTATACCCTAAACCGTATTTTTATAAAATTTCGTCGCTATATCGTCGCAGATGGCCACGATTTTACGAGGATTCTTATGAAATCTTGTATATCTTTACCTTATTCCTTAGATGGATTTCAAAGAATTCGTCGTAAGTTACAACGCATTAGCGACGATTTTTATGAAATCGTCGCTATTTCGTCGTTATTTACCACGAATTGGCGATGATTTTAATGAAATGCCGTAAACCTTAAATCCCGATCCCCTCTCCGATCATATCCGCTCATTTCACACCGAATGTGCGGTGATTATTAAATTACGAAAGACAAAGACGAAATTAGTGTCAACAAAGGGTTAGACACAGATCAAACCCTTTCTTGACCCTAATTTCGTCTATGTCTCGTAATTTATTAATCGCCGCACCTTCGGCGGGAAATGAGCGGATATAATAGGAGATGGGATCGAGATTTAAGGTTTAAGGCATTTCATAAGAACAAACGTACGTTATTAATACATTACATTCACAATATATATATAATACATTAAAATCACAATATATAATTATATATATATCCTCACTCAGATTCATTTCCGGAAGAAGACACATCCGTTTCTTCATCATCTGGTTCATCACTTTCTTCGAACTCATCTTCATCATCTTCTTCCTCTGTAACGTCTGGTAGATATTCAACTTGCCTATTTTGAGGATCTATCAAAAGAATGTCATCAGTGCTCTCATTTGGTTCTGACATATCAGAGCAATGATCTTCCTGCATTGGGAGATCCTCAACCCCAACAATTTGACCCCTCGGAGAAACTCTTATAACTGATAACCATGAGATACGCGTGGTGAGAACTCGCAGATATGGAACAAAGCTGACTTGTTCTGCTTGTGATGCTAGGATAAATGGCTCATACTTATTGTAACGTCGCGATTGGTTCACGTCTACTGCCCCAAATTTGTTTTTACGGACCCCTCGATCAACTGTTGGATCGAACCAGTCGCATTTGAATAGAACACATTTCAAACCTAAGCAGTCGGGGTACTCAACTTCAATTATGTCTTGCAACACTCCATAAAAATCTATTTCGCCTCGCACACATACACCGTAGTTGGCAGTAGCTCTTTGATTGCCGTATTTGAATGTATGAAATATATTTCCGCGTGTGCAATACATGTGTGCAGTTGTTATCTTCGATATGGGGCCTTTGATGAACTCATGGAACCACAGTGGATATGCGGTATCCCCATGTTCGACCTAAATCGTTAATTAACAAAATCAATATATGTATTAGATATATTGTCTAAGTAAATAATTTCTACGTACTTGAGTCTTCAACCACGGGGCAAAGTGTTGATCTTTACACTTGTTGATTTCGTCGTCTGAGATTCCCTCAAAGACTTCTCGTACCTGTCTAACAAATTCACTGCATATACAAATTAAAAGTATATACAAGTAAGATACATCGTACTTGTTATAAAGCAATAATGAATATCTAATTTAACCATATATATGTATGTTTATAGACTTACGTCTCAAATTCACGGACTTCTTCGCAGTTTAAGAGAATATACGTTTGGGCAATATGATGGTCTTTTTCATTGGCAAACCAAACTGATTTCACCTTCCACATAATCGACCGATTGAAGAAAAGATGTATGGGACTCCTTCATTAGCATATGTTCGTCCTACACCTCCGTCATCATATCGCCGTGCTGCCCTTTTCCGTGTCCGGACCTTTGAGCCGAAATAGTATTACGTGAAGTGAGAAGTTTCTTATGTTAAACTTCCTGCTACTATTGAGCCTTCAACTTCTGCTAGATTTTTAGCCTTCCGCTTCAAATGTCCCATGAATCGCTCGAATGGGTACATCCACCGATACTACACATGTCCTCCAAGTTCTGCTTCATGAGAGAGATGGATAGGTAGATGTTCCATAACATCAAAGAAGGCTGGGGGAAATATTTTCTCCAAGTTGCACAACAAAATAGGAATAGTAGCATCAAGTTGTGCAATAACATCTTCTGACAAAGTGTGGGTACAAAGATCCCAAAAAAACGCTCCAATGCCTACAATGACAATTACCACATATAAGGTAGACTTGTTAATTTTTCATTTCATATATATTATATCAATGTTTACATATGTGATTAATTTAAAGTTACCTGCAATTGCTTCGTGTACATATCCTGGTAGAAGTTCAGCAAATGCAAAAGGAAGTAGTCGTTGCATAAAGACGTGACAGTCATGACTCTTCATCCCGGAAAACTTTTGCCCTTTGTCAACACATTTAGCTAAATTAGATACGTACCCATCCGGGAAATTCACATCAGATGTCGCCCATTTGAAACAAGGCTGACTTTTCTTCCGCACCCAATCGAAATATGGGAACATGTGCTTTCCCATTGCTTGTAATATGTAACTCATTCCGACAACAAAGATCAGGCAAGTCTAGTCTTGACTTACCGCTGTCTTTAGTCCTTCCACGCACGTTTAACACTGTATGCATGATGTTATCAAAAACGTTTTTCTCAATATGCATGACATCTAGATTGTGTCTAAGCAAATGATCTTTCCAATACGGAAGCTTCTAGAATATGCTTTTCTTATGCCAATTGTGNATATTAAGGGTATTTTGCAAAATTTTGCATTTTATTTAAGTTTTATTAGTTTTTTTAACACTTTCTCAAAATGTTATTAGAAAATAGTACTGTACATGACAATTTAGTCCCTATACAGTACGGCGTGTACGTTTGTGGACGATACACAGAAAAACAGAAGAGATAGTATTTTCGTCATTTGTCCGTTATAAAACAAAAAAAAACAGTAAAAAAACCTAAAATGCTAAAAAACTAATGACACTTAATAAAGTATATGTTTTTACAAATATGTCAAAAATTAATAGTTGAAAATTTGTTTTGATAATCTCTTAATGCTACAAATGACACAACTTGTTTGGAAACAAAAAAATCAACAAATCGACCGGTGAAAATATCTAAAGCGAAGGATAGCTGATGATAAATATACTACAGTTATTAATCAAAGCTCCAATTTATAACATTCGGAATAGCATAACGTGAAAAACTTAAATTACTAATTGAATGATTAAAAAGCTTGACTAAAAAGCTAACATATTACCTATAGTACTTTTTAAATATATACTGTTACAAAATCGTGGAAATTATACATTTGATATTTATGTTACAAGTTTCATAAATTTAAATTATAGCAAGTTTATCTATTCATATACGTATTTTGTATTATATGAATTTTGTAACACAAGTGTTTTGGAGTCATTTTTGTTAGTTGGAAAAGAGAGAAAGAAGAACACCCAAATTTGTTTTTTTTCACCTCGACTCTACCACTAATTATGTAATTTACCATCACAAAAATAAGGAAAATGGTACCATTAGAATACACGCATAGGTAATTAAGTATTTTCGTACATTTTCTATATAAGAGCTTTTAAATGGATAAGTGTTTTGTATCTAGATAAAGTTTTTCTTCAAATTGAAGGAAAGAAGGGTTACCGAAAACTCTTTCACCTCGACCAAGATAACGAAATCCTTAGAATACAGACCTAACTATTAAAGTAACTTTGAGCGATTTTTTTTCTTACATATAAATTTTGTTACGCACAAATGTTTTTAATTAGAGGGAGAGTGGAAGTGAGAAAAGTGTAACAGAATAGAGACAAATCAAGTCCAAAAGCAGTCACACATCTAAGAAGAAAGAGGAGACAAATGCATAGACAAGAGTTATGATTCCTTTGTTCTTTTCTATTCGAATTTTCCTCCACGCCCCCTCCAAAACGCCCGTCTTGTTCGCGTTTTATTTGACACGTTTCATGATATTATTTCTTAGTCATATAGTAGTAAAATACATGCGTTTGATACAAACTAAAGTATTTACATTTATGATCGTTACACTTCTTTACGTTTATTTACTTAATCATGAAATTTTATAAAAATGTATACTAAAAATTAAAAATATAATATGAAATTGAATTACCATTGTACTAAAAGTTAGGGTTGACATAAGAAAAGTATTCGCCAATTTTATGGTACTTGCTACTTATTTTAACCCATTTAAGTATTTCATTTATACTTGATCTGTTAAAACATGTATATATCCGGATTATAAATCCTAGCAAGTAGCAAATACTATTTAATTTTGTCTTGTTATCCAAAGTTTGGTAACAATTTTTTTAAAACGACTATCAACTTTTTTAGAAACATTCAACTTGGTTGTTAGCATAATCAAAAACTTTTCATTTATAAGAAATCTAGAACGATGCGTAACTCATATATACTTCGCACAAACTCATGTTTCTTTTCGGTTCGTCTACTCGATGTTGATGTGGGATAATCAAGTAAGAAGGAAAGCTAACGTGTTCCAAAATAGTTTTAAAAGACTGAGAAGCTCACACTTTTTCTATACATATATATTGAAGTCATTTAACCAAATGTCTCTAAATCTACTCTTCAATTTCTCTAAATCCAATCCGAGTTGAAGTTTATTTTGACTTTGTTGTGTAAATTAAAGCACTAATTAATAATGATTTGTTTTGGTTAAAAAGTAACGGATAAAACAAGTTGAGTAGTAATTTTAATTGTTAATATTTGTTATTTTCTTGTTGACAACGACACAAATATATTTGTTTTTTTTTATCATGTTTACATATAATTAATTTATTTTTATTTTTATCTACTTTGAAAACGTCAAATAATGGCTTTTATTAGGCTGATACTAACCGAATAATTTTCAGAACTGTTTTTTCCATTTTTTGTTACTATTTATCGGATGATCGAGAAATTTCAGGCCAAAATCAAATTAATTTTTGAGACATTTTTCATTGTCAACCATGATGGACAATAAAAAAAATTCAAACTCTAATTTAGATGCATATAAAGAATCTTCAAATTACTGAACAACCATTGTTTAATAGAAAATATTATGTTGAGACCTACTAGATATAGTTATAACTAACACATTGCTTCCAAACCTTAAATTTCTTTGACCAAACATTATCTATAATAGAGAGACATGTTTTTTCTCCCAGTTTAGAGATCCAAAATTTTACAGAGTCCAAATCTACAAGCAATTGAAACTCTAAATAACCCATTTAGTTAAATGAAGATAATTATTAACCAATGAGTTCAAACAAATATAATACTATGTTGAAAGTTGAAACTGACCTCCAGTCTACACATCTTAAATCCTCACAACAATCTTTCTTTTTCTACAATATACTCTCGAATCCCAAGACTGTCACTTTTCAGTGTTTTTCATATTGGATAAGTAAATACTAAAACCTATCCGAACTAAAAAAACCAATTTCAAAATCGAATTAACTTGGATTAAGCTATTTCATTTACAAAAAAATAATACATGTTTTAATTTTATATGCATGCTATAGTTTATTTTCTTTTACAAATCAAAACTTAATCTACCGAATTTGAATTCGGATGATAACACGACAACAATACTGTTACAAAATACCAGCTAGAGTATATATTAATTCAGATTGTAATATCATTATTATTTTGTATGTGTGATATAATTTTTTTTAATGGATATTGGTATCAATATATATATACTAAAACTATTTTTCTGCTATATAGTTCTCTAGTTTTTTTTTAATGATTTTTAATTGATCCAAGGAGTTTGGGATCTCAATAGTGCCATAGTGGACAATTATAAAAAAAACATTAGAATTTATAAGATTTTTTTTGTATTAATATTGTTGGCGGAAAATGCTTCTTAACTACCAAGATGTTGATATGCTATATATTGCATGAGCAATTAGATTAGTTTATTGTTGACCTGTATTCTGCTTCAAATACACTATCTTGGACCGAAATTATTCAAGAAACATGTTGAATGTACTGAAGATTAAGCATTTTATTTTATAGTATTAATTAGATCTGTATAACTCAAATGTGTTTGTAATTCCACAAAGAAGAAGTATACAAGTAGAGATAGAAGACAATTACTCTAAATGAAGCATACGCCTAACGCTAAGTATAGAGATGTTTTAAAAAATTATATGAATATTATATTTTGTCACACAATAAAATCAGTTGTTTCTGTGTATTCTTGATCACGTGAAATAATATCATATGCATGTATGTTTGGGTTTTTGTTAAAGAAGTCATTCTAATCGAGTTATCTCGTAATTAGTAAACTAATATTTTGAAAGAGTGAGTAAAAAAGTTATTAATATACTGGAGAGGAGAGGAGATATGAGAGTAAAAGTAAACAACCTTTTGAAAGACAAGTCACTTATGTTTTCTCTTTTAGTTTGTTGCTGAGACTTATCCATATGATATGGTGATAACGACTTCCTCTAATCCTCCATCACACGTAAAACCTTTATCGCATTACACACACACACACACACATATATATATATATATATATTATATTATATTGGGAGTTACAATATTACATGTATTTGTTTTTTTTTTCCAAAGAGGAGATGTCAACAAAAAAAACCATGTATGGGTTTAAAGACTGCATGTAAATATCCATGTACACCTTACAAAATATTAAAAATGGAAGAAAAAAAAATCATATGAATTCAGATGAACTAATTGAGTTACTATTTTTATGCCAGAATACAAAGGACCTTACAATAATTAGGCAAGTAGTAGTTCCAATTGCCTCAAATCTATTACTAACATCGACTAATTTAAAATGCAACGGTTTAGTTGAAAGAAATAAGTTACGTATTTTAGTCTTTTTCTAAAAGAATAATATATTTTAAATTTTTTTTTGATTAGTATAGTATATGTCTTGATCTACTTATTAACTGGTACTTAGAGACAAATTAAAAATGAATTTTATAGTCTGATTAATATCGGGAGGTTATTTATTTTATTCTTTCTTTATTATGCTTTCACATGAGTTCGACGAAATGATATTTGTCAAGTTAACAAAGTCATGTCTTTACAACATGAAACAATATTAACGATAGTGATGTATATGTATTCATCTTTTCCGATTCCAATTAGGATGTGTTAATATCCAAAGTGGCAATTATGTAATTTCAAGGAATCATAAAGCCCAAACCCGAAAATAAATAAATGTATATTAGAAAAAAATAATAAATCTAATCAAACCATCCCTTGACACCTACTCCTCCTTTATAAATGATAAGTCTTAAGTCTTCTGCTTCTCCCAACACAACTTCTCCTCGTTGCAGAAAAAAAGTGAGACAAAAAAAACATCAATCTAAGAGAGAGAGAGAAGAAGAAACATGAATGATCATAATCTTCTACTCATTTCTCAGATGTACCCTAATGTCTATACTTCATCAGTACCACAACAAGGTTTGCCCATTCTAAAGTTTTTTTTTTTTTCGCCCATTCTTAAGTTCCGATCCTTTTTATTTCTTTTTAAAAACTAGAAGAAAAAAACCCAAAATGGTTATACACATATCTTCAAGTGGGTCTTCTTCATTTTTGTTGATAATAAGTTTGTCTTATTTTAGTCTTTTTCACAAACGTGCATGATACTAAGAAAGCTTAAAGAGTTAGACATTTTGGTAAGTTAAAAACGTTAGTTTTGATTGGTTTCTCTTTTACCAGCAGGAGAATCGAAACCAGTGCGACCGAGGAGGAGGAGGAAGAGTAAGAGTGTTGCAGCGACGCAGGAAGATGAAAGCAATGGATGGTTTAGGAAGAGGAAATTGAGTGATGAGCAAGTAAGAATGCTGGAGATGAGTTTCGGAGATGAGCATAAGCTTGAATCGGTGAGGAAAGATCGTCTTGCTTCGGAGTTAGGGCTTGATTCTCGTCAAGTCGCCGTATGGTTCCAGAACCGCCGTGCACGGTGGAAGAACAAGAGGCTTGAAGATGAATACACTAAACTCAAGAACGCACACGAAAACGTCGTCGTTGAGAAGTGTCGTCTTGATTCTGAGGTGCGTGATAGTCTCTCTTTCTAAAAAATAATAAATTATTTAAGTTTTAAGTGATAGGTTTTAAGTTTTAACAATGTTTAAGTTTATTAAAGATAACGATTACACGGTTTTCTCTTTCAATTCAAGAATTTTTCTATTTGTAAACATGAAATATTCAATGTTTTCCCTCAATAAATTGGTCATTTCTCTCTCTATATGTTATCTATGTTATATAAATATATGATAAAGTTATAGATATATTTTATTAATTATATTTATTTTAAAAGACAAAGGAAATACCAATTAAGTGAAATCAACATACATTATTAGCAACAGAGGAAAAACATAATAATCAAAATGTGCGTTGAATTTTAAACTTCTTATGTCACCTTTATTCAATAGCTTGATTAGCAAATTACTTAAATTAATAAAATTATACTGTGATTTGTCTTTGTTATCAAAAAGACTACACAGAAAAAACCGCAAAAAACAAAATGTCATTGTACATATATATCTGTAACTTATCTTTCCGTACAAACTTCCTTTGTTTTCTATTGGTTAGTCACTTGCGTCTTAGTCATTGAGCCTATAATCACCAGACCCACAGAATAAAACTCATCAAATCAAAGTCATAAAACAGGATTAGCTATTAATAGTAAAGTGATTATTTAATCACATCGAATTTTAATTTCAGGTTCTTATTTTATTATTTATTTTATAAATTCAGGTTGTTCATCTAAAAGAACAACTCCACGATGCTGAAAGAGAGATCCAACGGTTGGCACAAAGAGTCGAAGGAGTTTCAAGTAACAGTCCGATCTCATCCTCGGTCTTTGTCGAAGCCAATCAAACGACACCGTTTTTTGGAGATTACGAAGTCGAAGTCGAAGACGACGGTGACGGTTATGAGAATTTAATCTACTCGCCGGACTACATTGGTGGATTAGAATGGATGAGCCAATTTATGTGAAAAACTAGCTAAATTAAATATAACTTTATTAGTATATAGATCGTAAAATGTTAGGGTTATTTGTGATAACTAGATTGTTCATATGATTGGTCGATATCTATGATGAAGCAGAACGTAGATAGAACTATGGGTCTAATTCGCTTGTGTAATATTGTGGATATCTTTCTCCAAGCATTTAATTGCTTAACTAGTTAGGTCTAAAGCTGCTTTACTTTGTTTGATTTAAAGGTCAAGTTTGGACTCCAAAAAAGTATGAATTCTAAGTTGTTAATTATAAGTAAAATGTGATTTGTCTTTCTAGTTGTATGTTTCTATCCATAAAACTATTTAGCATTAATATGGTCCTCGGAAAATCTAAAATTTTCGAAGATAAAACCTTAATAAAATTTATAATCAAACTTTTGAATCATATATATAGACTAAACAATATCAAAACAAATCATTTAAACATATACAAACTAAACCCTAATTTATTATCCAGAAAAAGTACCATATAAAAATTCTCTATATTCCCACCCTTGACTAACTACTAAAACTCAACACCAATAATATTATATAATAAAAAGTCTAACGAACAAAATAAAATAAAATAAAAAATTGTCAAAAGAAGCAACAGACTACAACCATTCAAAAAGCCGTATTACCACATATTATTTGACGATGGGTTACGAACAATTTGTTTTAAAAAGAACTTGTTGGTAATCAATATTAATTCCGTAAAAAATATATTTTTTCTGTTAAAATTTTCCGTAAAACTACTATAGATTAGTGATATAACTTTAGCTAAGGAGTAAAGATTGCGTTTCTCAAAACATTCTCTTTGTGAGTGCAATTCAAATAGTGTAAAAGTGAAACAGTTTTGTCTTCTTGTCCTGCTTTCCGGCCATGGATTCGTCGGCTCTGAGGTCGGATCCTCAGTCGTCTGTCCACCAGCCTATCTCTCCTCATCATATCGAAGCTCCCCAACTCATCGAAGTATGCTCTACCAGTCTCTCCTAAGTCCCCGTCCCGTGCGCCTTGGTCTAAAAACTTTTTGGAAATACAATCGAAGAAGAAGTTGGTTGAGAAGTCGCCGGAAGGTATAAACGAAGTTGCCACAGCTGTTCTCCCAGAAGAACTCCTTCAAGACGTGCAGCCTCTCTAGGCTAAATTCATTGTTGGATTCTTCATTGGAGACCCTCCTCACATAGGTAAAAGTTCATGCCACAGTTAACAGGATTTGGGGCTCCCCAATCCAGTCATCTAGAATCGATGCTCAATACATCGAAGACGGTTCTCTTTCGTATTGAAAACGACCAGACAAGAGCTCATGTTCTTAGAAGACACTTTTGGCACATCTTGGATATCCCTCTCGTGGTTCAAGAATGGAACCCGAAGACCTCAAGCATGAAACCGGATCTTACATCTTTGCCAATTTGGGTGGATTTCAAGCAAATACCGGATTATCTCTTCTCGAAAAAAGGGTTGATGTATCTCAGGGATTTGATAGGAGAAGCGGTAAAGCTTCATCCAAATACGGAGCGGTGTATTCGCTTGGATATGGCTCGGGTGTTGGGCCTGGCAAATCTGGAGAAGCCTTTACCGGAGGAAATTCGCCTCAAAACAGAGCCGGAGATATCTATCACGGTTTCGTATCCTTGGCTGCCTCCCCGATGTTTGGTGTGTCAAAGTTGGGGTCACAAAGATTCGGAGTGTTCTCAAATGAGGAAATGATCGATGATCAACCCGGAGCAGAACACATAACATGTTCGACAAAGTCCTATCAAAATACTCAAGTCCATCGCTATGGAGGTAAAAGAAACGGAAAAATCTGACCTCAAACAACTTCTGAGTGACTTGGAAAAACAGGTGGTGGTGAATGAGGTGAAAACAAATAAAACCTCTGAAGGTAGAAACAACGATTTAGAGACGGTAGAAACATCTGACAAATCTCACGATGTGTTCGCTGAGTCTCCAGCCCGTGACGACTCCGATCTTCATAAGGACACTTGGACTTTTGTGACAAATAGAAGATCTCCATCCAAAATTGCAGCATATAAAGATGTAAGTATTGTCGAAAAGAACCCGAAAACAAGTCATCATACGGGTTTCAACGTCCTGGAAAATATTGATGAAGAAGATATCGAAAAAGAGGAAGGGGAAGTTCATGATGTTGAAGAAACAGGGGAAGTCTCGGAGGAGGAAGACCTTCTTGATGTCCCTTCCAAGATAAAGAGCGGTCTTGAACACGTGGAAGAATGACATCCTCAAAGAAGCCGCCAGTACCGAAAAAAGATAAGCCAGTTTCTTCCATAAAGCCAAACAAAAGAGCTTCCGAAAGGAAGCACTGATGATTATGAAGCCACTCTTTGCGTGGAATACAAGGGGTTTCAACAAAATGCGCAAACATAATGTGGTTCGTACATGGATTCGGGAAACAAATCCTACTTTTGGTTGTTTATTGGAAACTCGTGTAAAAGAAGTAAATTGTCCTACAATCATTGACAGTGTTTTTCAAGGATGGAGCTCAATTTGAAATTACGATTATCACAGACTTGGACGAATTTGGGTAATTTGATCTGACGAAGTAACTGTGATTGCGCTATTCAAAAGCCCACAACTCATCACGGTATCTGTCTCTAGCTCAACAGGTACAACATTTGTGTGCTCTTGCGTTTACGCTTCTAACTTCAGACGTGAAAGAGCTATTTTATGGGAAGAGCTCAACCAAGTTCGAGAACATTTTATCTCTACGGAAACACCTGGGATCGTCTTAGGTGATTTCAATGAAGTTCTGGCTTCGTGTGAGCATTCAAGGATGCTTGAATCTATCTCGGATCAAGGGGGAATGCAAGATTTTCAGAAATTGGTTTATGATTGCGATCTGTTGGACTTGGGATTCACGGGTAATAACTTTACTTGGTGGAACAATAGGGAGATTGGTCCAATAGGGAAAAATTTGGATAGAACCTTGGTAAATGGTGCTTGGTGTAGAAACTTTCCTCAATCCTATGCTACTTTTGAGACAAATGGCATATCAGATCATGCTAGATGCATTGTTCGACTAGACAACCAGACATCGCAGAAGCGCATACACTTTCAGTTCTTCAATTATATGGCCAAAGATATGAAATTCCAGGAGACGGTTTCACAATTCTGGGAAACTACTGAGCCTCTGTTTCATTCGCATACAGCTTTGCACAAATTTCATCGGAAACTAAAGGCTCTAAAACCTCTTCTTCGAGCTCTCAACAAGGAAAAACATGGGGATATTGTCAGGAAAACTAAAGATTCCTACGACTTGTTGTGTGAGAAACAACATATAGTTCTGATTTCTCCTACTTCCGAAAATGTGGCTCTAGCGAAAGAAGCTTCAGACACTTGGAATCATTATGCTGGAATTGAAGAACAATTCTTTGGGAAAAAATCAAGAATCACTTGGCTTCGCTACGGAGACCAGAATACAAAGTTTTATCATTGTACAACAACTTCAAAGAAGGCAAAAAATTCAATCAAACATCTTCTAAAGGAAGACGGGAGCATAATCACGGATTTGTCTGAAATAAAAGAAGAGGTTTTAAGGAACGTAAAGAATTCTCTTCAGGGAGCGAGTCACTACTCTCCGACTTTAACGTCTGAGTCGCTAGAAGAACTAATTCCATACAGATGCGCTACGGTGATGGTTGAATCTCTGATCAAGGATGTAACTGAGGTGGAAATTAAAGCTGATCTTCACTCAATGCCGTTGAATAAAACACCGCTTTATCAGACATGTACTCATCTTTATTCATCATAATGCCGACATGCACCACATGGCTGAATTAAAGATGTGTTAATCTTTCTTTTGGTCGGGAAATCCAAATACATCAAACAAGGCAAAAGTGGCATGAGAGGATGTTTGTAAACCGAGAAAAGAAGATGGGCTGGGAATCCGGAAACTAGTGGACACCTCACGTGTCTTCTCTCTAAAACTCATATGGATGTTGTTCCAAAATTCTACGTCCCTATGGGTTGCATGAACAAGACAGTATCTCCTTCGTTACACCAACTTTTGGGACGCTCCAACAAACACAAGAGGTTCTTGGATTTGGAGAAAACTTCTTAAGCTTCGTCCTTTAGCGGCCACGTTCTTGAAACATGAAATTCGAAATGGTGAGAACACTTACTTTTGGTTCGATAATTGGTTTGATGTGGGCAGGCTAATTGACATAGGAGGAGAGTCGGGAACTCGTAATCTGGGTATCCCTCGGCTATGGTAGCAGATGCGGTCTCCAGACTAAGCTGGGCAATCCGTCAATGCCGCAATATCACTCTTCGACAGTTGACGGACATAATAACATCTACTTCGCCTCCTCTACCTTCATCTGGTCGCGACATGGTGCTTTGGCGAATAAAAGGAAACAACTTTGGAGAGCGTTTCTCATCATCTAAGACTTAGGAGAACATTCGGAACCCAAGCCAAATGGTTTGGTGGAGTCATCTGGTATGGTTCTCACAATCGATTCCCCGGTTTGCTTTCATTACTTGGTTAGCGATGAGGGAAATACTGTCTACGGGAGACAAAATGAGAATTTGGGGTCATATTCAACCTTGTCTTTTATGTGGAGAACGAAACGAAATAAGAGATCACTTGTTTTTTGCTTGTCCTTACTCGTTCACAATTTGGCATGTATTATCTCCGAAGTTCCTTCAAGGTAGGCAAAATCCGGATTGGACTATTACAACGATATAAGTTTCCAAAAAAAGAGGTAACAAGACTGATGCAATCTTGTTAAAACTTATATTTCAAGCTTCAATATACATAATATGGCAAGAAAGAAATGGACATCGACACCAACAACGACCTACAACTCATCTCTCCCTTATGCATACGATTCAAAGAGACGTTCACCTACGTCTACGATCGCTGTATGTGGACCATTCCAGCCTCGATAATATGCCGATGCTTTTGGCAAGAGTTAGGATTGTGCATCTGAGTTTTGTATTATATTTGTAATGGTTATTAGATTCTCTACTTCTTACTTCTGTTTTATTTTTGAACTTTTGTACAAAATTCTTTTGTTGATCAATAAATATAACATTTCAAAAAAAAAAAAAAAGATTGCGTTTCTCATTATATATTTCTAGTCATATAATTTAAATAATTGGGAGGATTTCTTTCTTTTTTTTTTTTTTTTTTTTGCAGTGAACAACTTAATTGGCAAATATATATTTACATATCTTACGTGATAGTGTGATACGTATAAGAAACAGTACGTGTAAAACCACTGAATTAGAATACAGACCAGTACTGGTTGTCAAACAAACAAAAGTATACGGACCATTGGAATCTATAGCCTGATAGAAACTAAAGCTTGTCTTCTGGTCAGATTGGTACGTACGTGTTTCTATATGGACTATGGACATATGTATTTTTTTAATAAAATAAAGTACGTGCAATGATTTAAGCTATATAAATTATGGGTTTACTTTAAGAACTTTTTATCATCATCTAACACATTTAGACTTAGTGGTATGGTATATATAGTCATAATTAAAAAACAAACGGCTAAAGGTATCGCACATGATATACAAACATAAACAAAACGACGATAAAACTTTAATTCTAGGAGGATAAGATTTTGCCAAAATTCTAAAAGAAATTCGGATAAAATGTAACTCAATTAGGTAACAAATAAATGTGGGTTCACCTCATGTGACAACAAAATTGGATAGCTTATGACTATAGAATGGTCCAATATTGACTCTAGCAAATATCTAGCTATGCATATATATCTTACCACTACCAGTTTATAATTTAAATCACAAAGATTCAGATAATATAGGATGTCTGTCCACGTCTAGAAAGATAACTTTACTATTATGAAAGCTTATTACTACTGAGGTTTTTTCTTTTCTATACAATGTCTAAAAACTTAAGAAACAGTAATTTTGTGGGGAAAGATTTGCAGGCTAATGGTCCCATCTCTCTTATCTCTTCACCAAATCAGGTTTTGAAGCTATTTGTTGTCTCTCAAGTGTAAGAGTTATATGGTCACATATAAGTTCAGATTCTATCAAACCACTAAGAAACTGACAAATACATTTGTATATATAGAGAGATAAGTTATGTGCGTATAGGTTATGTGTCCATAAATTGCGGTTTATTCCTAACAAAAAGCGGAATCGAGAAGTGATAAAAAGAACGCGATTGGTGTAAATTTAGGAAATAGGGATTGAAATTAAAGTTTAAAGATCGCAACAGCGTATGTCTACTTTTGGTCAAAAAAAAACAGCGTATGTCTACTTTTCAAAGTTGAAGTCAGATACATTATATGCATTGGAGTATAGAGTGAAATGTGTCAAGATATCATTGATTGATGTGTTTAAAAGCCGGTCATCTTCTTATGTATATTAAGTAAATTTGATTTTTTTTTATTTTGTACATTTTAGATATTGCACTTTTGAAACGGTAAAAATGAAAATAAACATCACAAATATTTATATGTATTCCATTTAGTTTTAACAATTACTAGTGTTCATAAATCATAACGTCGTTATCTTTTAAACAACAATTAGTAGTGTTCATAACGTCGTTATATATCTTTTAAATAACAATTAGTAGTGCTCATTCCATTTAGTTTATATACTTAACCTATAATACATAGTACAGTGTGTTGTAGAACGTACCAAATGAACGTTGTTGCATTCACATGTCTCGTTTCATACCGTGTCCAGAATTTTTTTAAGTTTTTTTTCATGTGTAGGATTAGAATATTAATTATTCGTTATACAAACTTTATAGTACAATTTAATATGGAAAAGAGCGATATTATCTTTTGTATAACGAACTTATCTTTTGTATAACGAATAATTAATAGCCTAATCCTACACATGAAAAAAAACTTTAATGAAAAAAAAAAATCTTTGCCAAAAAAAAAAGGAAACGTATTTGTTATCTTTACCAACGATACAGAATTTTGCTCATTGGACTCATTAGGCCCATTAATATTTCAGGTTCTTAGCCAAGGCTCCACTTTCATTTTTAATGATATTTACCATTTAGCAAAAAGTAAATAATATAGTTTCTTTTAGCAAATTAAACAGGAAGTANTTTTCTCTTCGCGACGAATGGTTTTGTCGTCTCATCAAGTCCACCAATCCAATTAGGACACGTATAGCTTAAGAAACGCATCTTAAGTTGCTTCAACAAGATACGTTTCTTCATTTTTTCTCTGCTTTTTGGATTATTTTGTATTTTTTTATTTTAAAAAACTCTTTAACAAACGGCTTAAAGACGCCGATAATGATGCTCTAAAACTACTCAATACATGCAACACACACATTTCTTCAAAAAAAAAAAAAAAAAATACATGCAACTCACACAACACTCCTTCAAAAATAATCTAAAAAAAAATGTCGTTCTTGCAAGAATAAAGAGTCGTCATCCTTTTTGTATAAATATGTAATCAAAATTGTAGAAGAAAGATGAAATTTCCCGTCAGAAAAAGGTAATTTACGAAAAAATCACTTTCAAAGATTTCCCACACACTTTCATACTCTCTTCATTTTATTATCTCGTTATTCAAGTAAGTTTTTGATAAATAAAGTTTTAATCATATAATAATTTCTATATTGTAATTTAATATACTTTTGATTTTGGATTACGTAAAAATAAAGTAATAGTCACTTGGGATTTATAAAGATAGAATTTTGAAATCAGAGCCATAAGGTTAAATTAGTATTATATATGTAAACTGATTTGACTAAATCATTTTTCAAAGCATAAGTATTAATTGTGTTTACGTGTCTCATGTTTAAATCAGTCTAGCAAATTTTTATGGAAATCAAATACAATTCTCCAAGTAAAAATGTGGTTTGGAGATTTTCGTATGTATACATGCATGTGAAAAGGCCTGGGAATTTCAGTTTTGTGTAAGAGCATATCGTAAATAAGGTCCATTAAAAAGGAAATTGAGAAGCCTTGCTAGTTATTTATTGGGCTTATTCAGTTCATTAAAAAGGCCCAACTTTATGTTCTTCCCAAGTTTTCTTTCGTCCCACATCGCTTGTAAGATAAGTGAAACGATTGTTTATATATCGCAAGAGTCAACAATGTGATTGTCCCTTCGGGGACATCCGATAAAATTGGAACGATACAGAGAAGATTAGCATGGCCCCTGCGCAAGGATGACACGCACAAATCGAGAAATGGTCCAAATTTTTTTTGAAAAGTTTCCAAAATCTTTTTCTCTTCATATGTTCTTCGACATTTTTGTTTTTCAATCCAATTTTTGTTTTATTTTTTTTTGCAGACTGTATTCATACTGGTTAAACTCAATGCAGGTTTGTGCGATATGTCAAACTCTCTATCTCGATCTCTCTCGCATTCAATCTCTCAAGAACAATCGCAGAGAAAAAAAAAACAGATAAAACATAGCAAGAACGAAGAAGTCGAGGGAGAAGAAAACGAAAAAATGTGCATGAGAGAACACTTCCTAAAGATCAATCAATACTCTGTTTTATATGCAGAGCATAACCGTTAAACAACCTTCTAACCATAAACCAAAAGTGAACCGAATCTAAACCGAGTCTAGACCAGCTCACTAATCAGTTCTATCCCAAAATCACATTAACCAATCCGGTTTACACCTCAAGATGTATTGGAGATCTGGCAAAGGTTTTTCGAAAGAAATATTTTTATTTCCATGTTAAAGAGAGAAAACATTTTTGAAAAGAAACAAAAAATTGCAGGATAGATTAAATACAATTCGATCTATTATGTTTATATAAGTTAATAAACCAACTAACCAAACCCTCTAAAACCTATACCCAACCAATCTCGGTTTGTTTTTCAAAACCGCCAAGCTGACGTGGCAACCAAAGGCCTTTCGTGCCAACAAAGCACTAACTCTCCCTGTCGTTTCGCCACGTGGAACCCTCTAACTTGCGCTTTCTCCACTAAACACTCAGCTTGAAAATCAACAAACTGGCTTAACGGAATCGGCCTCATCCCCGCCGCACAAAACGCCTCTCGCCACGTCATCTCTCCACCCGCTTGTCTCTTATTCGCCGCCGCTTCAACCGCCGCCGCGATTTTAGGTCGCAACACAAACGCTTCTATAATCTTCTTCACCAGATCTCCAGTCGGAGCGGCGGCGTCGAGAGATTCCAACACCATCGTGTAGAACTCGAGACCACTAACGAACTCTCTCTGGAACGATCCGGCTCCGGAGATTCCATTCCATCCTTCGCTATCGACGAAGACTACGACCTTCGGTGAAACTCGCCGTAAATCGTTAACGAACCCGGAGATTCCGTTTAAACGACGGAAAATCACCGGAGGAAACAAAACGACGGTTCTCTCTCCTTCTACGAATCTGATCGCTTTGAATGATAACATCTCGAAGGTTCGCATCAGAACGAATTCGATCTGAAACCGTATTTTCAGATCTGCGGCGAATTGAGCTAGGTTCTCTTTGACGAGACGCGTCTCGACGGCGGATTCCTCCGGTACAACCGCCGTGATTCTCAGAAATCCGCCGTTGATTGATGAGTTCTCGGCGATCTCCCTCATGAGCGACGCGTATTGACCGCCGAATCCGATCTCGAAATCGACAACGTGAGCGAACGGGGAAGAAGATTGTTGGAGAGAATCGAGGATTGCTTGATTCGCGGTGAAATGAGAGAAGAGTGGGATCGGAGAAATCCCGGAGAATTCTTTGATTGCTCGGATTCTCTGAACGATCTCGGTCCATGAAGTCAACCGGTTTTGATTCCGGGTCGAGCCGGATAAAAGCGATCCGAGAGCCTCCTTGAAGTAAAACGCCGCTCTCTGAAGCGGCCTACCCGCCGGAGATCTGAGACGTTGATTGAGCCGTGACAATACCACCTGAGCGAGTTGCAACTCGTCCGATTCGACACAGTCCACAACTCGGATGAGATCTTCTATGAAATCAAATCCTCCATTGACACTATCTTCGTTGTTGTTGTTGTTGTTGTCAAACCCGTACCCTTGACCACCCGGATAGACATCGGAGGACCGAAACTCCGCCGGATGAAGCTGATCGGGGAAACCAGGAAGCTGTGGATCGACGGCGAAGTGCGGCGAAATGGCAGACAAAGGGAAATTGGATTTCAAATTAGGGGCAGAATCGTCATCTAATTCCAACTCTCTCATAATCGAATCCCAATCCATGGAACGCATCACATGATCGTCTAACGGAAATTGATTATCACCACCGGTAATCTCCGCCGCCGAGACGACTGGCTTCTCCTCCGCCGCCGCTGGACTTGGACTTCTACGGAGGTCGAGCACGGAAGTTGGCTCGTTATAGCCAACAAGATTCCTTCCTCCTGAGTTACTGTTTGTGGTGTCCGATGAAGCAGAGACTCTCATGTCTCGTGAAAACAGAGTTAATATTATTTTCCCTTTTATTGTTTCTCTTTCTCGAAGTTTGCGAGGAAGAAGAAGGTAGAGAGAAGAGGTTTTTGAAAGGTAAGCTTTTTTAATGGAGGTTTCGAATTATATATATTGTTGTATTTTTATATCCAAGTGGTACAGTAGATAAAAAGATTCTTTACTTTTTTTTATTTTTGTTTATGTCAAAATCAGATTTCGATCACGAGATGTTCGAGCTCCACTATGTTGATGATCGAAAAGACATTTCAAAAAGGAAAAATAAAATGGGTTGAAAAATTTGTGTACAAAAACTCTTTTGCCCATTAGAATTTCAGGAAGTTAAAACGGGTCCAGTGGGTAAATGTTTGTTTCACTTCTTACAAGGAAACATTTGGGACTTCCTTGTAGGAAGATTTAAAACAGGCATTTTTGTCAATAAAGTAATGAATTGAATCATTACTTTGCTTTGAGCTTGTAGGTTGTTTTATGACTCCATTATCTTTTGCATTTTCTCTTCCGGCAAGATGAAAAAAATTTGATTTTACAATGGGATTAGCGACGTCGACGAAGAATACAAAAGTAAATTCTGCCGGAACATCTTTTATCTAGATTGTAGTCATATGCATAGCTCAAAACCGAAAACATCATTAGAGTTATTCTCGGCGGTTACTAGTTACCCCGATTTCAGTCTATGTTAAAATTCGTTTTAATTACAGTGGATAGTAAACGAAAATTATCGTCGAACAACTTTTTCTGAAAGCATTTCTTTTTACATNATTTTCTCTTCCGGCAAGATGAAAAAAATTTGATTTTACAATGGGATTAGCGACGTCGACGAAGAATACAAAAGTAAATTCTGCCGGAACATCTTTTATCTAGATTGTAGTCATATGCATAGCTCAAAACCGAAAACATCATTAGAGTTATTCTCGGCGGTTACTAGTTACCCCGATTTCAGTCTATGTTAAAATTCGTTTTAATTACAGTGGATAGTAAACGAAAATTATCGCGAACAACTTTTTCTGAAAGCATTTCTTTTTACATGAATAATTTGAAATCGAAGATAAAATCTTGGAACTAATCTTTTTAATGCGATATTAAAATCTAGACTAATTTAATTTCTCATTACTTTCAAAAAAACCTTTTTTTTTTTTGTTGTTGTAGGAAGAATCTGAAAACCCTAGTTATTAAATCTTACACATGTTAATAACAATTTGTCAAGGGAGCTTCTAACAAAAACTGAATTAACGGTTATGGTGTGCTGAAAAAATAACGATGACCACTTGGATTAGCTTTGGGCATAATATCCAAACAAAAAAAAAAAACGAATCGAAACCGACCCGAAAAAGTCGGTTTGGTTCGGATTCGGATCTATAAAATACCCGAATGGGTCTGTAGGCTGAGAAACTTCGGGTATCAGTTCAGTTCGGATAATACCCGATACCCGAAGTAGTAACCGAAGTAACCAAACCTATATATTTAGTTATTTCACTTTTCATTTGAACTTTGAACCTTGTTATGGAATATGGATGTTTGAAAGTTTGAAACTCATCTTTTGATGTTTCTTTGATGATTGTTTTTGTTTGTATGAATGTTTAACAAGTTAGATTAAAATCGGATCAAGTTTATTGAAATTTTTGCTATACAAAGTGTCTGATTTTCGGATAAATCGGATTGGTTTCCGATATTTTGACAAATTCAGTTATGTTCGGGTACAATATAACCGATCCAATCTGAACCCAAAATTTTTTCGGGTAAACACCGGCTCCTGATTACAAGATCCGAACCAACCCGAACCCGATTGGAACCGATCCGAACCGACCCGAAAAATACAAAATACCCGAATGGGTTCTAAATCCTAAACCCGATATACCCGATACCCGAAAGACCGAACAACTAACATTACTTTTTAAGGGTGGAATTATTATCCGGGATCCGAGATTCGCTCCGATCCGCTCCGAAAATCCAGATATCGAAGGGGGTTGGATCCGG
>PKMM01027419.1:295581-383896 GCA_002933915.1 Eutrema heterophyllum | reverse complement strand
AGTGTTTATATATAGCTAATGCCAAAACATAAAGGTGTATAATGAAGCTTTTAAGTAAGTCTATAGTTGTGCAAAGCGGCAAGAACAAAAGATGTATAGTGTGTAGTTATGAAGAAGACCAATCAATAACATATTTTTGTAGGTGATGATATCTGATTTATCGTCCGATATCAAAACTAGAAAGTTTTATCTAGGAATATTTCCTATCAATCTATGTATATCATGCAGATATATGCTCACATGATTTTTTCATAAATCAGTCTGATCATAATACATACCTTATTTTAATACATTTGTGGGAATAACTCAGCACACTATCTAAATTTTTTTTTTTTGATCAAACACAAGAGACATATTTAATATTAATTAAAAATTATTTGTGAACTTAACCGAAAAAGGAGAGAAAGAGATGGAGTATTTTTTTTTTTTTTTTGATAATCGGGAGGGTCCCAGTCCGTAACCCAGACTAATCTCCCTGAGATCCGAGCAGGCACCCTTTTCTTTTTCTACCTAGGATTTGTCCTAAACACTCCCGGTGGTCAAGAATTAATGTGGTAATTATGCTATCACAAAGAGACGATTTCTAACCTGGACCAACATGGCGACTTTTCCGATAAGAGGGAAGCACCCCCTACAAGCTCTTGGTTGAGATGGAGTATCTTCAATCTTTTACATTATGGAAATGTAAAATAATGAGTAGTCACAGTCATAACATGCTTTTTCTTAGACATGGGAGAATCCTTTTGGAAGGTTGGATATGTTGTTTGGTATTTTAGCCTTCACTCTAGAATATATTACTTTACACCTTTTCATTCATTTTAAATACGTACCCTTCACTTTCACTCACATTTCCACACTATATACAATTTTTTTTTGTCAAATAAGAAAATGGCTATTCTTTAAATATAATATTATGTTGACCATATAATTAGTATAATTCATGTATGGATAATCAATTTTCGTATTCGAACTATCTTTTTCATCCAAAAAAATTCAATTATGACATTTTAGAAATAATTACCGTAATTGTTGTTATTTGTATAATTTGTCTATCATAAAAAACCGAATCCTAATAACAACGGATTTGCTGGTGAAATTTAAAATGTGGTGATTGCAATAATTAACGTTTTCATTAAAATTGCAAACATATTATATACCCTTATAGTTGTTGAATATTTCATTTGTTCATATTGATCCACCATGAGTATTGGTTGCTACTGATAAACTACTGCAACTATGTCTGATATTCATAACTCCTAAGATACAAGGGCTATTTGCAAAAATGAGATATAATTTGAAGTCAAACATGAAAATAATATTTTTTATCTTTTATTTTTCTTTCAAAAATGCCATTTTCTCTCCATTATATTTCGCAACCACACATATTTACGAAAATGCCATTATGTATTTTTTTTAAATAACAAAAAGACACAAAAATCCATTAATGGATATCACTTATTTACAAAAATGTCACATTCTTCAATTTGCCCAATCACCATTACCAACAGTTTTTGAGCTCTAAATGTTTCCCCAACCGATTTTAAAGCTCCAAATGCTAAATGTTTGAGCTCATAACCTCATAATCTTCTATTTCTTCTCCAATTTCATCCAAAAACTCTCTAATTTACGTTTTCAAAATTACAAATTTGTTGATCTTGCGATTTTCGTTGGTTCTTGCATAAAAACGACCAGACTTCTTTGGTATTGGTGAAATTCGAAGTTCTAGGCGTTTGACGGAGCTCAAACCGGATCTATGTAATTATCCACTTGATTTTCGTTAATTTCCAGATATGCTTCGCGATGAAAGACTTCATGTGAGCTCTTCCACAAACGGCGAGGGTAAAGCGCCGTTTTAGAGAAAGGGGAAAGTTTTTTTTACAAAATTAAGGTTTCCATAGTAAGTTTCCTTTAAGGGGATAAAATTTCCGGTTAGGTTAATAATTTTCGGTTTAACAGATTTTATGTGAAGTCTCTTATACCTTAAACTTTAAATAGATTTTACCTGAAGTCTGCTAAACCATAAACTCTAAATATACTTCACGTGAAGTTTCATAAGTTAAACAAACTTCGCATGAAGTCTCTAAATTGATACATACAGACTTCGCATAAAGTCTGCTAAACATAAACCCTAAATCGAATATTTTCCACTTAATAGTAAAAATAAAAAACTTATATCAAAAATTAAAATCATTTAATATATTTACAATTTAACACTTATATGCAAATTTAACATTTTAAATATAAAATTTATAAACGCTAAATCTAACCCTAAATTTAAAAACATGATTTCCAATCTATAATGTCAAACCTTAAGCGATATATCAACTCTTGTCACTGCTCTTTCTCGGTTTTGGTAAGTTTATGGAGACTTTTGCTACGTCTATACTTGGCTTGAAAGAAAACCCTAGACTTATTAAATTAAACTTCTTAATTAATAATAACCTCTTTCTTACCTAATTTTGAGTTGCACAGAGAACCTAGGGTTTCGATGCTCTTTTAGTCTTTTGAGTTATTAAATTACCTGCAGTTCAAAGACATACAGACGAGACAGACCTGCATAAAACAGGGTACCAGAAATACATAGGCAAGGAGATAAAGACTAAATCGACCTTACAAACAGATTTGAAACTCTGAGACGGCATAGATTCCACGAGAGTGAAGTTACGAGTTGTTTTGGAAGACCGTGAAACAGGTTGTGAGGAAGGACACCGTATCCGGAGTGTTTCTCTGAGCCCGTGACATACGATCAAGCTTTCGCTATGTATATTAAGCTGGTGGGGATTTTTCTTCTTCCTCTCTTCCTCTTAACTGTATATGGAACTGCTGTTTCATCCAGTAATAATTAATCTCTATTGAATATTTCTTCTTTGTGTTCGGATTTGATTTTTGCTAAGGTTATAATCAAAGGTTTCAAGAGCTACAAAGAACAAGTTGCTACTGAAGATTTCAGCGCCAAGGTTAACTGTGTTGGTAATGTCTCTCTTTGTGAACGAAACTCCTATGGATATGTTTGCCATTGTTTTACACTTCTGATTCCGTTTTTTTTTTTTAAATGCAGTTGGCGCAAATGGGTCTGGGAAAAGCAACTTTTTCCATGGTGAGATCGAGCCTGATCTTGAAGTGTTTGCTGAAATGTGATATTATTGATCAACAAAAAAGAAGAGAATTTACATATGGTGATTACATGAAGATTATGAAAAACTTGGCAAGATCTAAGCAAAAAAAAAAAAAAAAAAAAAACAGAGCATGAACGTCTTTAGAACACCGGTGATACAGGCCTGGGTATGGTAGATTCAGTTCATAAAGACCTGGCAACAAGACCAATTCCAAGTTATTATAAAAGCCTCTCTCACTTCAATTCCAGCAAATTTCAAAGATAAGATACGGTTTTTGACCCTCTTATGGATCTCGATTGCTAGCTGTATCGGTGTGTGAGCTCGTTTTTGGTGACGGCTGCCGTTCCTCTTTTTCCAAACTTCATAGATTGTTGCTTGGAAGGCTAGGCGAAGGAGAATCGATTCTTTCTTCTTGCGACTGTTGCGCATAAGAGATTACACGGTTAGAAACCAATATGGGTTAATCCGAGCTTGAAGCATGCCACTACACATGTATGACCAAATCGTGAATGAGTAGGGGCAAGCGCAGAACAGATTGTCTCTCGTTTCGTTTGGCTCTCCGCAAAGTGGACATGCTTGGATTTGACCCCAGTTGCGAGTTTGATCTTCTGTTGCGAGCTTGTTTCTCATTGCCAACTAGGTGATGAAAGCTTGTCTTGGTATAACTTGTCCAAACCATACAATCTTGTGCCAGGTTACCTCGTCGCGAGTGATACGAATCTGGTTCCAAGTGTTTTTGGAGGAGAAAGACTCTTCGTACNAAAAAAAAAAAAAAAAAAAAAACAGAGCATGAACGTCTTTAGAACACCGGTGATACAGGCCTGGGTATGGTAGATTCAGTTCATAAAGAGCTGGCAACAAGACCAATTCCAAGTTGTTATAAAAGCCTCTCTCACTTCAATTCCAGCAAATTTTAAAGATAAGATACGGTTTTTGACCCTCTTATGGATCTCGATTGCTAGCTGTATTGGTGTGTGAGCTCGTTTTTGGTGACGGCTTCCGTTCCTCTTTTTCCAAACTTCATAGATTGTTGCTTGGAAGGCTAGGCAAAGGAGAATCGATTCTTTCTTCTTGCGACTGTTGCGCATAAGAGATTGCACTGTTACAGACCAATCTGGGTTAATCCGAGCTTGAAGCAGGCCACTACACATGTATGACCAAATCGTGAATGAGTAGGGGCAAGCGAAGAACAGATAGTCTCTCGTTTCGTTTGGTTCTCCGCAAAGTGGACATGCTTGGATTTGACCCCAGTTGCGAGTTCGATCTTCTGTTGCGAGCCTGTTTCTCATTGCCAACTAGGTGATGAAAGCTTGTCTTGGTATAACTTGTCCAAACCATACAATCTTGTGCCAGGTTACCTCGTCGCGAGTGATACGAATCTGGTTCCAAGTGTTTTTGGAGGAGAAAGACTCTTCGTACTTATCATCACCGCTCTTCCACATGTAAAAATCTTCACCGTCTTCAGAGTTTGGAGGAGCAGAGTCTCTGATTTTTTGTATGATTCCTTGTACCAACGAGTTTCGACTTCCCCGGATATGCCATCTTCATGAGTTACTTGCGTCTGAAACTTTTGAGTTGCGATCCAGTCCAAGCAGCCTTGTGCCTACCTCGCCCACTAACTCCATTAGAGGGCCTGTTTTTAGCCAATTGTCAAACCAAAAGGAAATTGATATTCCATCACGAACTACATGTCTTATGAAAAGCACCGCATTTCCTCTCATCTTTAGAATTTTTTTCCAAAGCCATGATCCCTTAGTAGTCTTTTCCGATATGTCCCAAAAAGTAGAGTTTCTCAGCAAGAAATTACGAGTCCAAGCAACCCACAAAGACCCAGAATTTTCAAACAATCTCCAAATGAGTTTTAGAGTAAAAACCTTAGAGGTGTCTTGTAGTTTTCTGATTCCTAGGCCTCCTTCACTCTTTGGGCAGCATACATCCTCCCATGCCACCTTTGCCTTTGTCGTTTCATTAGGTGACCCTGACCAGAGGAACGCTGAACACATGCTTTCGATTTTTGCAGACATCTTTTTGGAAGTTTGAACGCCGATAACCAAAAATTAGTGATACTTTTGATCACCAATTGAATGAGATGTAGTCTTCCTGCAAAAGAGAGCATCTTAATAGTCCAAGAAACCAGGCGCGTCCGGATATTGTCTATTAATGGCTCAAGTCGACTCGAGTCATTGATTTCGTAGTGAGCGGTAATCCCAAGTAATGTATAGGAAGCGTTTTAGTTGGAATTCCATGAGCCCGAGCTGCATCTTTGAGTTCCCTTGGAGTCAATCCCGCCATGAAAATAGAAGATTTAGCTGCATTAATTGCCAGCCCAGAATCGCTCTCAAAATTGTTGAGGACTGTGATTGTATTGTTAAGAGATGATACGCTTCCGTCCATGAATATTAGCATGTCGTCCGCAAAGCTGAGGTGCGTTAGACGTATCTCGCTGCATATAGGGTGGTAACCGATTTTTCCATCACGTGTTGCCTTGTTTAGTCGATGGGAGAGGACATTGATGGCGATGACAAAAAGATATAGTGAAAGGGAGCAACCCTGACGTAAGCCTCGAGTGCTCGAGAAGAACCCCTCTAGATCCCCGTTCACACAGACGGAGAAAGACGCGGTGGATATGCATCTGTGAATCCATGTAATGAAAATTTCAGGTAGCCTCATTTCCCGAAGAGTGCTGATAATGAAATCCCAACGTAAGGTGTCGAAGGCTTTTGTGATAACCAGCTTGAGAGCAAATCTTGACGAGATAGAATCTTTGTGATAATTCTTTACTAGCTCTGTAGCAAGAATGACATTTTCTAGAAGAAGTATCCCCTTAATAAATGCACTCTGATTTTGCAGCATAGATTCTGGGAGAAGTAATTTAAGGCGATTTGCTATAAGCTTGGAAATGACTTTGTATAGAAAATTGCGGCAAGCAATTGGACGATAGTCTTTCATAGTAAGGGCATCTTGTTTTTTTGGAATCAGAGCCAAGATCGTTGCGTTGACTCCTCTTGGCATGTAGCCATTCCAGAAGAAGGACTGGATAGCGACTAAGAAATCTGAGCCGATGATGGGCCAAACTGCTAAGAAAATTTCTTTTGTGTACCTGTCTGATCCCGAGGCTTTATTCGAAGGTAAAGAGAGAAAAACATCCTTTATTTCTTCTCTGGTAACCTCCCGCGTAAGGTTGTCAGCCATGTTCTCGTCACATCTGTAAGTGTCACTAGATGGTCAGTCTTCTACTTGTGTGGTGTTACTATGAACCGTGTCTGCTTGGAAGAAGTTTCGAAAATAACTCTCCGCCTCTGTTTTTATCTCATGGAAAACTGTTAGAGTGATCCCGTGATTGTTGATGAGCCTCTTAATAGTATTCTTTACTATTCTTGCTTGAACACTTCTATGGAAAACCAAGGTATTCTGATCCCCATGAGAGAGCCAAGTAATGTGCAATTTCTGCATGAAGAATTTTTCCTCTATGGCCGCATATTGTTGCCATTCATTCATTGCTTGTGATTCAGCTTCAAAGTATTATGTCGTTGGATCCATAAGAGCTTTGTTCCGTCTATCACATAGTACCTCGAAGGCGACTTTTGTTCTTCTTGTTATATCACCGTATCTAACTCTATTAATGGCTCGGAGAATTGACTTAAGAAGTTTTAGTTTCTTGTGGAATCGGTGGAGAGCTGTACGGGAATGGAAGAGAGGTTCTGTTTCATTCCATACGGCGGACACGGCCTCTGAGAATTTCGGATGCTCTGCTATGAAGTTGAAAAACTGAAAGTGATGCCTCTTTTGAAGAATTGTGTTGTCCAGTTTTACCAAGCATCGGGCATGATCCGAGATACCGTTTGCTTCGAAGCTTGCAAAAGAATATGGAAATCTGTTTATCGAATTGCTGTTTACCAGCGCTCTGTCAAGTTTTTTCCCAATCGGCTCTTTTTCTCTGTGATTCTACCACGAGAATTTCGGTCCTACGTAACCTAGATCGAAGAGGTCGCAGTCAGCGATGAGTTTTTGAAAGTTGAACATCCCCGCTTGATCACCAACGTAGGTCTGAGTGTTTGAGTGTTCATGTGATGCCAAAGTCACGTTGAAGTCTCCCAGAATAATCCAAGGAACATTTGTTAACGCAAAAAGAGATTTGTTTTGTCTAATCTCGTCCCAAAGAATTTGTGGATCATTACGAAAGTTTGAAGCATAGATGCAAAAGCATAAAATATCCTCACCAGCCGATGAACCACAGACTGAAACCGTGATGAGTTGAGGACTTTTGAAGAGTGGTGTTACGGTAACTTCGTCAGAACAGATTACCCAAATCCGGCCAAGTCTATGATAATCATAATTTGTAATTGAGCTCCATCCCTGGAAGACGCTGTCAATGATTGAAGTACGGTTTTCTTCTTGAACTCGAGTTTCTAGAAGACAACCAAAGGATGGATTTGTTTCACGAATCCAAGAACGAACCACATTGTGTTTGCGCATTTTGTTGAATCCCCTAGTATTCCACGCAAAGAATGGCTTCTTGTAGTGTTTGTTCTTTCGTTGTATGCAAAAAAGAAAGAAAGAAAACCATCTAACTGCAATTTTCAATTTATCAATGACAACTTGTGTTGGGTTTTTTTTTTATGCAGCGATTCTTTTTGTATTGAGTGACATCCTCCAAAATCTGCGGAATGAAGATAGGCATGCATTACTCCACGTATGTCTAAGTTTGTTTCAAAGTTGCTCTGTTGAGTACTGTCTTTCATGCAATCTTCTAACTCTGATCAGCCTGATTATTGGACATGAAGGTGTTGGTCATCCTGTTGGGTATGCGTTCGTGGAGATTGTGTTTGATAATTCTGACAATCGCATCCATGTAATAATTCCCATCTCCTAAAACTTGTTATGTCTGAATCTTCAAGTCCCGTTAGGTATATTAAACCGTATCATGTACGGTATGCTTCTTCTCCACTTAGGTCGATAAGGAAGAAATTCGATTGCGCCGAACAATTGGTCCAAAGAAGGATGAATATTTCTTGGACGGGAAAAAAAATTAGGTGCGTACTTTTTTCTTGCACACTCTTTTTTTTTCCATTGCCTTTTTTCGTTGATGGTTTGAAAAGTTAATATTTAACAAAACTTGCAGAAAAGATGAGGTTATGAATTTACTGGAGAGTGTTGGATTTTCTCGTTCTAATCCTTACTATGTTGTTCAACAAGGAAAAGTAAGCTCTAGAGAAAATTTACTTGGATTAAGTTAAATCTTGTGTTTACACTTAAGAACATTAGAGAAGTTAACAAATTTTTCTGTTTGTGTGTGGTAAGTTTTGTAGATAGCCTCGTTGACAATGATGAAAGACATAGAATGGCTGGATATGCTAAAAGAGATTAGTGGTACGCATGTTTACGAGAAGAAGCGCCGCGAGAGTTTAAAAAATCTGCATGATACATGCAAGTTATCAAATCTTGAAGTAATAGTGGAACCTCATCTCAAAAATCTAATACAGAAACGAATGATATATGACTTGTCTCACAGGGAATAAATGAAAGCAGATCATCCAAGTTGTCCAATACTTGGATGAAAGGCTAATGGAATTGGAAGAAGAGAAAGAAGAACTCATACAATATCAAAAACTTGACAAGCAGAGAAAATCACTGGAATACACCATTAACGAAAAAGAGCTTCACGATGTTCGGGAGAAACTAGAACAAGTTCAGCAAATAAGATTAGGGATATGCTAAACTCTGAGCTTTTTTAATGCTCTTTTTTATACATCTTATATGTCATGATTTTAGGTAGAAGTTGCAAAAACTAAGGCATATGAAGAATCTACAAAAATGTATGATATAGTTGAGAAGGCCAAAGACGAGTCCAAGAGCTTAGATGAGTTGCTGAAAGGACTGACAAAGGAGCTTCAGATATTGAACAAGTAGAAAGAAACCGTTGAAGCACGAAAAACCGAAGCTCCTAAGAGGAAGACAAAGCTGGAGCTTGATGTGAAGGACTTTCAGGAACATATTAGTGGAAATGAACAGTCTAAAGTACAACTACTTTAACTTGGTGGACACGCAAGCTGATACTCGCTCGCAATTTAGAGAAACTTTGAGTTTCAGAAACAAGTGTACATCATGAATATGAATTTAATGTTGCATATACTACAAATGATCGCCTAGCTAATTTTCTTATATACTTATATGAATTCGTCTTATATATGGCTTTCAGAATGATGCACTTGAGCAACTTAATACGGTGGAAAAGAGAATGCAGGATTCTTTGAATGAACTGGAGGAGATTAATACTTTGTATGAAAGTCAAGTTGATAAGGAGAAGCAGACAACAAAAAGGTAGGCCTATATTATCATGTCAGTGCAATGCAGAAATAGCTATGTTCATGCTGAAAATGAGTTTGTTGTGTGTAAATTTTGTAGTTTTCTCCTTTTTTTTATTGGAGTCCACTTACATTGAAAACTACTGTTTTATGGGTTTTTTTTCTTACAGAATCATAGAGTTGGAAAAGAAGCTTAGCATTCTTTATCAGAAACAGGGCCATTCAACTCAATTCTCGAATAAGGCTGCTCGAGACGAATGGCTCCGGAAGGAGATTGAAGATCTCAAGCATGTTCTAGACTCAAATATGGTTCACGTGAGTTCATCACATTATCAAATATGGAAGATGCATCATCACAGCATAATTAGATCATATGATTAGACAATGTTTTCAACGTTGAAAGAATGACATTTCTATGACATTTGGATCTCTCTATAGTTGCTGCATATGATTGGTGATATAACATGTTTTATTCTATTGTAGGAGCAAAAACTTGAGGATGAGATTCTTCGCCTCAATACTGATTTGACAGAACGTGATGCACATATCAAGAAACATTAAGTTGGAATTGGTGATCTAAAAGCTCACATTTCCAAGTCACATGAACAATTCAATATTAAAAAGAGGGAGAGAGATGAAGAACATAGAAAAAGAAAGTAAGACTATTGCTGTCATTTCATTTCCATACATGTAAGTTTTTTTCGCAAATATAACAGGAGATATATGTTAACACAGGGAAAAATGAAAAAAATGAAAGTCAACTATCTTCTCAGATTGCAAAGTCGAAAACCGAAGTTGAAAAGGCAGAAAAAACCTTAAAATTGCAACTCCAGGAGTGAGTGATTAATTGTCTTTGGTATCACATTTTCTTGTTTGCTGTGAAATTGTTAAATTTTCAAGAGTAGTTATGCTTTAGATCCATCCAAGCACCTTACATCTCTGCTGTTTTGAGAAGTAACTTGTTCGCCATTTTCAATTCTCCGTTTCTGCTGGTGACTCAAGACCATTCATTGTCTCAGGATGTAAGGCGAGGGCTAAGTTCGATTCAACGGATTTGCAAAGAGTATGAGATCAATGGAGTTTTTGGTCCACTTCTTGAGTTGGTTGAATGCGAGGAAACGTATTTCAATGCAGTTGAAGTCACTGCTAAAAACCGGTATGCGTGAAACCTGCTAGTATTTATTTCACTACTGCTAATTATGGTCGCGGTCCGCTCTTGTCATCTGTTGTTTGTTCTATGAGCACAGCCTATTTCACGTGGTAGTTGAGGATGATGATATTTCAACCGAGATAATTAGACATCTGAATTCTCTAAAGGGTGGACGCGTTACCTTCATAGCTTTGAACCGGGCGCCGCCTCATGTAAACTATCCACAACGTTCTGATGCAACACCACTGCTGAGATGTTTGAAGTTTGACTCCAAATTTGCATCAGCATTGGGCGAGGTTCATCTTTCCTTCTCTTTCCATGCACCACCTTCTCTTCCGATGCAAAAATGTCATTTGATTATATCTTAAAAATTGCCTTGATCGATGTACGTTTTTGGTAGAACAATACTATGTGATGATCTGAATGTGGCAACAAGAGTTGCTAAGAGTGATGGCTTATTAGATTGCATAACTTTGGAAGGTAGGAACTAAAAATGCATCTTTTATTGTTTTTACTTTATTTTTCCAACAAGAGTTGCTAAAGAGTATTTGGTTAACACCTTAAGGCTCTGGTGTGCCATGGCAGGTGACCAGGTGAGCGGTAAAGAGGTGACATGACCGGTGGGTTTTATAACAAAAACCGGTCGAAATTGAGATTCATGAATATCATAGTACAAAATCAAAAGTGTTTAAACACAAAGAAGAATGTATTGGAGTATGTTAAAAGGCGGCTCCAAGATATCCTTTTCTATAACTGACTTTCTTGGTTTAGTCTTTTTAATTATCGCATTTTCGTTTTCTTGTCCATTCAAAGAGTTTTACTTTAACTTATCTCACTGATAGATCAGAAGATCACACAGCTTGTTACTGAGCGGCAAAGGCTTGAAGCAGACTGGACGCACCGCAAATTACAGGTGGAGCAACTGAAGCAAGAGATAGCTAACACAAATAAGCGGAAACATGATATACATAAAGCCCTTGAAAATAAGTTTTTCTCACTAGGTGATATTAGAACACAAATTGATCAGCTAAGATCTAGAGTGGCCATGAAGAAAGCTGAAATGAAAACGGAACTTGTGGATCACGTAACCCTAGACGAAAGGGAGAAATTGTCGCGATTAAACCCCAAAATTAAGGATCTTAAGGAAAAACTTATTGCATACAAGACAGATCGTATTGAGGTTGGCAATGAAAGGAAAAAAATTGTTCGTAAGTGTTTGTTTCTTCTTTGAGTTGATTTCTGATTCACTTTTGTTTGATAACAAATAGAGGGAGACAAGAAAAGCAGAGTTGGAGGCTAATTTGGCTACCAACTTAAAGAGGAGAAAGAATGAGTTAGATGCTACTATAGCTTCCATGGAGGATGATAGGTTGTCTAGTTTAGCTAGCTTAAAAATACAAGAACTTAATGATGCAAAATTGTTGCTTGACGAGGCCACAAAAGAGATCGAAAGTGAGTCCAAAACATTCTGATCTACTTTGGTTGACATTGCTTGAGTTTCACTCACTATTGCCATTTCCATGGTTTTAGGTCTCTATCACAACATTGCTGAGAAGACAATGCAAGTCAAGAAAATCAAAGATGAGAAAGAAAAGTTAAAGGTACCTAGTATATATAATCTGTAAATTTAGAGTAATCGTTTTGTCTATACGGTATCTTCGAGAAAAATCTCTTCTTCTTCTTCTTAGACATTGGAAGATGACCATGAGGGGAAACGGCAAGATAAAGCTAAAACGTTGGAGGAACTATTCATCCTTCGCAACACACTCCTTGCTAAGTAAGAAGAGTATACGAAGAAGATGAGGCGATCGGGTCCATTGTCACCTGTCGCTTTTGACACGTATGTTTGCGAATTCTTGTCCATTAGTTCTTAGATAGTCGTCATTGGCGGAAATTATATCATATGTATAAGCTATTATAGGTATAAAATAAAAAACATCGGTGCAGTGAAGAGCTGCAACAATTCAGCCATATAAACAAGAAAGCGCTTGATCAATATGTAAATTTCACGGAACAACGAAAAGAACTTCAGAAGCGGCAAGCAGAGCTTGATGCAGGAGATGAGGTATGATAACGGATATTTTTTGATTCAATTATCCAAGTGTACTCATGTCATTGTAGCACTTGAAAGTCAATCCATAATGGGTTAAGATTAAACACTAAGAATACATAAAACTTCTTAATCTAAGTAATTCAATGAGAGGTTTTCTAACAACCTAAGTGATATTGAAAACAAACTATATTTAACTAAAGCAAAAGATAGAAACTCAAACTAGAACGCAAATTACGGTTTAAGATAATACTAAAAACGAATCCAAGGGTGAAGTATGCGATTGTTGATAACTTTAGAGGTTCACAATGATGTCAATATACTCAAGTAATGCTAATCATTAGACTACGATCATTAAACAAGACTAACCCAATTCCTTGGAATTAGTCACTTGGAAATTACCAAATCAAGAACAAAATCCTATTTGTGATTTAATAACTTCCAAGCATTAAAAACAAGATCTTTTTGTCAATTAATACCTTAGACAACTATTTCCATATGCTAAGAATGTAAAATCCCTTAATTAGTTCATTGGGGAATTTCATCGAACACCTTCCGGGCGAGAAATTCCCTATGATCTAAATCAACTTGATCATGGTCAATTTAACATTAAGAACACTAAACAAGGAATGATCATTAATAATCTAGGCCCTAACATCATTGATTCACACTAAAATTACCTAAATCTACTTCACCCTAGAATTCTAGAAAACTACTCACACCCCATGATTATTTTCACAAATCTCATAAAGGAAGTGTTTAGATTCATGAAAGATGATAAGATAATAGATAGATGATAAAATTAAACAAGAACTTGTATAAATCACTCAAGAATCTCTTACAATATCTCATTCTCTCTCTAAAATAGAGTTTTACAAAGTCAAAAACAAGATAAGTGCTTAATTAGGTCTCTAATAATTTATACAAAGGTGGGTCGCAGGAGTCACATCGGGGTGCATCATACCGATGCAGCACCCCGATGTGAGTTAGCCAAATTGTCCGGAAGAGTCGCGTCGGTATGCTTCTCGTTGATGCATGACACCGAGGATTCTCCTGTAGACGTTTGAGGGAAGCTGCATCGGTGTGTTGTTGCCCGATGCACGACACCGATGTGATCCTGCTGAATGGTCCGGCAAGATCACATCTGTATGCACCATACCGATGTGGCACCCCGAGGATTCTCCTGTCTCTTCTTCTCTGCTGGCATCGGTTTGCATCATACCGATGCAGGATCCCGAAATGACTTCTGTTTTTAAATAGAAGTTGCATCGGTATGCATCATGCCGATGCAAGATACCGATATGGCTTCTGTTTTTCTCTTCTCCTTGTACTTCTCTTCCTTTAGCGATTTCCTTTGCTTTTGATCGAAATGTCATCATCTCCAAACTCCTCAATGCTTCCATAAGCACCTAGAAACACTCCAAACAATGCAAGACTCATTACACTACAAGAAAACATGGCCATTTCCGACGGCCCTAAATCCGTCGGAAATTTCCGACGGGATTTGGACGAACGTACTATCCATCGGAAAACCTTACCCGTCGGAAATCCGTTGGAAATTTCCGACGGATTTCCGATGATAACAATCCGTCGGGCCAATTCTGATGGATTTCCGACAAATACTAATGTTGCCGACATAATGCCGACGGATTTCCGACGACGGCCATCCGTCGGACAAATTCCGACGGATGTTCGATAGATGTTGACCTTTCCGACATCGTTGCCGACATCGATAATATCTACGTTGTATCCGTCGGAAATCCGTCGGAAAACACGCATAATTTTCCTTATAAAAACGTATCCACCCTCTCATTTACAATCACAAAAAAAAACCTCTCTTATCTAATTCCTTACGAAAATGTCTTCTTCAGATCCTTATAATTATTTTCGATCATGGATGGACAAGCCTAATCAAATTCCGGACACGGGCCTAGTTACGGAGGAATTCAAAGAAGGTCTGCAGGAATTCATGGCATTTGCGGGTACGCAGAAGAAAGTCAAAAAAACCGGTAAAATCTACTGCCCTTGTACCAATTGTGGGAATCGTAGATTAATCGTGATAGATGAAGTATGGTCACACATGTATTATCATGGGTTTATGATTCGCGTGTTTTACTCGCACCAATTAACCTAATGCGCACACTACCGCAATCATAACGGTATGTCGATGTAGCACTTTAGGATCGAATCCACAGGGAATAAAGATTACACACCAAATATGCGAGAAACAAACTGAGCTAGAGCAAAACGTTTTTGGTTTTTATGTAAGNCTCAGTCAGGGAGGAAATAAGAGATTAGCGCGGACGAAATTTACGGATTAGAGTTGATGGAAAATCTTTATAGCAATATATAGGGTTTTGTTTTTATATTATTACCATAAAATAGGGTTAATAATTACTTTATATGGCCTATTTTCAATTAATTTACTGACGTGTCACTGATTTGACTCGATATCCAACGGTTTAGCTTACTCGCGAATAGATAACCGAACCCGAAAACCGGTTCGATTAACAAATCCTTTATTAAAACCTCCTCCATCTTCTCAATCGTAAATCCAGAAATTAGGGTTTTCCTCCCGCCACCGCGTACCTCGCCGGAAATTGTCTCCCGTTTCGTCTTCCGGGTATGTTAAATCACAAGGCTTTAATAGTTTCTTCTTATTGGATTCTCTGATACCTAGTGGAATCTAATTTCGTCGTGTTTCAAACTTTTTCCGACTTAGGTCGAAATGTGTCTGCTTGATTCGTTTGCTAGATTTATGTAGCAATTACTAGCTATGAGGATATGGTTCTATTTGGGAATCGACACTTACTAAGTTGCTTCAAGATTTGGGGATAAACTTCTTTGATTTTGACTAGAGAATATGAAAATTCCTCAATTTGATTACTTTAGGTTTTTCAATCTTGAGCTCATCTGAGTTTCAATGAGAAATACTTTTGATTTATAGGTATGGATACTTCAAGTCCTGCTGCTTTTGTCAATGGAGCTTTGTTGAGGCGGTACATTGGCCAGAAAGTGAGAGCAGTGGTTCAAGTTATCCGGTCAGATATTGGATCCGTGATTGGGAAATCGACTGATGATCAGCAGATTGTCGTCAAGGGTTCGCCTCCTCCGTCTCTAACTACTTACCTCGAGGTAATTGGAATCGCCGAGACTGAAAACACCATTCGAGCTGAAGTTTGGACCAACTTTGGGGATAATTTCGGTATGCCTCTAGAATGAAAAAAATCCTTCCTTTAACCTCTGATTGAGTCTTTGAGTATTGGTTTCCTATATGATTAGCAAATCGTTGGTTGAGTTCTTCTTGTGTTCTTGATCTGGATCTTGCTTGCTTGCAGACGCACAAAACTACAATGAACTATGTAAGCTCGCGAATGGTGAGTTTAGACATATGTTCATCTAAATTACAGAGTACTGGCGATGAATGTCGAAGCTATTTCGTAGCATTTTTTTTTCTTGTCGATTCTTCAAGTTGAAGCAAATGACATATCTCGCATTTGTATTTTTTAGAGTCGAAGCTCTTCTTGTTTCATGTTAGTTTCACGTTTGAACTATTGATCTTAATGGTCTTGGAGTTCTGTATAAACTCTTCTGTCTCTTGCTCAGTGTTTTGGTTTATCTTTGGTTTTCTTTTGATCCCTAGATTGTAACATAATAATCCAATATTGTTTTCATAAACTCTGTAGTAGATGGTCTTAGAACTACTATTGTACATTGAAACTTTCTAAAAGAAAAAGAAAATCTAAAGTAAAGCATAAATATACACGTATTGACCCAAATTATACACAACTTTGAAGAAAATATTAAGGAACTTGGCAGATTAGTAATACTTTTCTATTTTCCAAAATATATAGAAAATATTTTTATCTCTGCCGCGCCGACAACACAAACGATCTTCTTCTTTGCTCACGGCCCAGTCCAAGTTTTTAACGACATCGTTAGGGAACTGGTCCGGTTCGGCTAAACCGGGCTATTGAGAGAGTTAGCCATAACACTAAACTTTAGTGTTATGTCTTAGTATATATTGATTTGAATCTCAAGTACACTTGCCATTATCTGCATATGACAAAATATTGCAGATAAAATACCAAAAAATACATCCACATAGATATATTGGAATTGAGAAAACTCATACCTGAAGCTCATGGTAAAACCCTGAAGGAAACAATGGTCTGATTGGCCTATCAATGAACAGTTCCCGCTCTTTTGGTGCACCTTCTCTTGGCATATACGAATTTGGAATCAAGCCTTGCGCGTATTGCTTCTCTCTTGATAGTCAACCTGAGAGTATATAACAAACGAGTTTCCAACAAGTATTTAAAAACATATCAGTTTAAACAAAACACCATATCTGAGTGAACACATTACAGAAAAAGCAATATAAATGAAAAGAAAAATCTCTTATCACAGATTCCTCAGAGAATTCTAAAAATACGTACGACATTAAGGTACCAAACATCTCTATACCATTTCTTAATTCCTCATAGATCATAGAGATTAATTCAGAGGATTCCACATGTTACGACGTCTAATCCAACCAAAGACTGGAATATTCTGAAGAAACAAACAAAAAATACAAAAGAGACAGAGATATTCATTGTTTTTGGGTAAATTGAGATTCGATGTCCTTAAAATTAATTAAAGAAACAAAAAAAAAACAAAAAAGAGAGAGGTAATTTGGATTACCTCAAATCGCCATCTCAGAGAGCATGTACTCTGGATAGATCAACCCAATCACCAGATCTCAATGTTGAGACCTAGGCACAGAGGAATTTTTTCCCTGTGTAATTCGGCAGGCTCCCAACGAGGTTATCCTCGTGAGACAGAAGAGAAGTCATCTTCTCTCTTTTCGGGTGTACCAATTTATCGCTCGAACCCTGGTGCGACTCACTTAGCATGCTGAGTCACAACCACTCTGCCTTGGTTCGAATTGGTGTCCGTACATCAATTTGTTTAAGACTTAAATAAGCGTTTTTATTAAACATTGGAACTTAATTCCCGGTTTAATCCGGTTCGTGAAAGATTACCAGAACCAGAGTAAGCTGCGCTTCTTCTTCTTTTTGTCTTTCAAAATTGGAGAAGTAAAATGCACATTCCTCTCTCTTCATCACCGTTTTCGTTTTCGAATTCAGTTTCCTCCTGAAATTTGAGACTCCATCGGTTGTCCACTACGTTTTGTAACCTTTTTTTTTCTTCTACGAAAGTCTATGTCCCAAGGTTCTGGTTCTGTTCGGCGTAGTGACAGTTTATCGACGCTTTTGTCCGAGTCTTCTGCTTCCAAGTCTTTATTCCCTGGAGGAAAGATTCATGACCACCTTATTGGGTTTGTGTTGTCGAATTTTTTTCTAGATTTCTTAGTGCTTTGATTGGATTTTATGGAAAGTGTGGAACGAGACTTGGTTTCTGCCTTTTAAAGAGATGCATTTGTTTCGTTTAATAATATAACGAGGCCATTTTCCCTAGCCTTCTCAAATTGTGCTCTGCTAAAAAGGATTTGAAACTGGGGGGCTCAGGTTCATGGAATCACCATTGTTACTGGATACTTAGTTTATCGCCAATATTTTGATTGTTATGAATGCAAAATGCGACGCTTCGACCAAGGTTTTGATGAATTTAGCTGTAGAAGGTGTGGTTTGTTGGAATGTTCTTCTTTCTTCTTATCTACAAAATGATTCTTGTTCCGAAGCAATTGCGTTGTTTGGTCACAAAGCCACACAAGTTTAGATTGTGTGGAAGCGTAGGAGACGTAAATGAAGGAATCAAATTGCAACCACGCAGGACTTGTATCCGAGGCTAAACACTATTTTGAAACCATGGAACCTCTCGGTTTGGTGTTAAACCGATGCAAAAGCATTACACTTGTATGGTTGATGTGTTAGGAAGAACAGGGAAACTAACGGAATTGATGGAGAAAATATGTCGTTTGAAATAGATTCATTAATCTGGGGGGGCAATGCTTGGCGTGTCTAAGGTTTACAAGAACGTAAAGTTTTTTGGAAATATGCGGCAGAAAAGCTAACGATTGTTGAGCCTGAGAAATCAGGGACACACGTGCGTTTAGCGAATCCATACGCAGATGCGAGAATGTGGGAGGAAGTTAATGGGAGATATCCAGGTTAAGCATGAACCAGGAGTTAGTTGGATTGAGGTTAAAGACAAAGTACATACATTTCTTGTCGGAGATAGAAGTCATTTCGGAGTTGTTTGATTGGGATTTTAAGGTAAAGTGTGAAGTCCTGGTGTGAGAAAACGAAGAAACCAAGAAATGGAGAAGATAAAGAAAAGGTTTGTTAAGCTTTTCTGTTATTCCTCTAAAATGTAATCGTTACATTTTAAGCCTTCTTTCTGAACCAGACTTGCGCTTCTTCATTCTTCATGTATGCAGTATGGTTACAGTCCAGAAGGAGCCAAAAAATCACTCTATTTGGTGAATGCGAGCTAGTTCTCAAAAGCAGGTTATCTAAGCAGTGCGAGCTACTTCTATATTCCCTATGTAATTTGGATGCTCACTCTGCCTTTTTCTTATGGGGTTAAGCGTCATATACACCAATTTTGTTGTCGAAGATGAGATGTATCCTATACCTTTGACCTAAAGAAAGTTTAAAATACAGTGGCACTAAGTAACTCTAAAATACAGTACCATAACAGCCTCGTCATGTGTAGTAAATGTTGACTATGGTATCTCATGCCTTTCTTCCAAACATGTATACAAAATCCCTTTAGGAATCCAATATTTTATGATTAGAGATTGGATATGTTGACTGCTTCTTTCCACGAAACAAGTAATTTGCTTTTATCCATCATCTTCAACTGCATCAGGTAATTGCTGGAGTTAAGTTTTGTAACACTCGACATGTTCACATTGAGTAGTGCTTGTTGAGTGGTGTCAGCTGTTTCAGCTGTTGTGAGAATCGAATAAAGAGGAGTTGCCTAGGCTGCAAGAACAGAAGAAGAGGAATAGAAGAGCAGCCACTGAAAAAAAACAAAAACTACGTTTTAGGTATCGTAGGTGGCTCTGATACCATGTAGGACTGTAATGTTATTCCATCTTATACTTGTACAAAGGAGGAGACACTAGGTGAAGATAATTACAAAAAATGAAAGGAAACATTGAGGTAATAGAGAGACATTCTATTTGTATAACAGCTGTTTCTTCTAGTTCTAGTCTTAGTTCTATTCATCACATTCAACTACATCACGTGGCTCTTTAGATAAGCAAAGACGCTTGCATTCTTCTAATGATAGGCCTGCTTCTATAAATGTAGCTCAAAGTAAAATATAAAGAGTTAAAGAAATGTACTCTTAACAGGAGACCGTGTGAATTGACTAANAAAATACAGTGGCACTAAGTAACTCTAAAATACAGTACCATAACAGCCTCGTCATGTGTAGTAAATGTTGACTATGGTATCTCATGCCTTTCTTCCAAACATGTATACAAAATCCCTTTAGGAATCCAATATTTTATGATTAGAGATTGGATATGTTGACTGCTTCTTTCCACGAAACAAGTAATTTGCTTTTATCCATCATCTTCAACTGCATCAGGTAATTGCTGGAGTTAAGTTTTGTAACATTCGACATGTTCACATTGAGTAGTGCTTGTTGAGTGGTGTCAGCTGTTTCAGCTGTTGTGAGAATCGAATAAAGAGGAGTTGCCTAGGCTGCAAGAACAGAAGAAGAGGAATAGAAGACCAGCCACTGAAAAAAAACAAAAACTACGTTTTAGGTATCGTAGGTGGCTCTGATACCATGTAGGACTGTAATGTTATTCCATCTTATACTTGTACAAAGGAGGAGACACTAGGTGAAGATAATTACAAAAATTGAAAGGAAACATTGAGGTAATAGAGAGACATACAATTAGTATAACAGCTGTTTCTTCTAGTTCTAGTTCTATTCATCATATTCAACTACATCACGTGGCTCTTTAGATAAGCAAAGACGCTTGCATTCTTCTACTGATAGGCCTGCTTCTATAAATGTAGCTCAAAGTAAAATATAAAGAGTTGAAGGACTCTACTCTTAACAGGAGACAGTGTGAATTGAGTAAGAAACAAAATCAATACTAATTTCAGATGTTTCAAAAATTATTTTTAAAAAAAACAAAAAGAAAGGTAATTTAGATTACCTCAAATCACTACCTTGAGACAGCATGAAATCTAGGTAGACCATCCCGACCACAGATCTTCACAAGATCTGCCACACAGAGGAACCTTTGTCCCTTCTGAAATTTCGGCTCCCACGAGACTTCTCGTTCTCGTGGGCCAAGAGAAGATCTTTCGCTTCTCTTCTTCGGGTACCAATATGTTGTTCGAACCCTGGTGCAACTCACTTTTCATGCTGAGTCACTACCACTTTGCCGTGGTTCGAATTGGTGACCGTACATCTACTTGTTTAATACTTAAATATAAATTTGATTTTTTAAACATAGAACTTAATTCCCGGTTTAATCCGGTTCGCTACAGATTTCCAAGAACCAGAAATACATATGTTACGCTTTATGCTTCAAACGGAGGAAGACAATGCATTTTCCTCATTCATCATCGCCTGTTGTTATCGTTTTCGACTTTTCGTCCTTGAGATCTTTGTACAGTTTTCTCTTTTACGAAAAGTCTACACGTCCAAGTTTCTGGTGGTTTTGGGTTCTGTTAGGCGTACGAACGAACCTTTTGTTCTTCTTTCAAGTCTCTATTTCCTGAGGAACAGATTCAAACCCATCTGGTTTTGTTTGGGTTGTAGGACGATTTAAGATTGTAACAGAACCGTACCGGACCGGTTTGATTCAATTTCACCCCTTCCTTGTCCATTTCCGAGAAGAGCGAAACAGCTCTGATTTCTTTCCGTTCTGCAAATACCCACAAATCTATACCCAGATTTCAGATTTCAATCTGGGAGAGAGTATTAGATCCGGATGCTTGTTTTTTTTATGCAGCTCTCTTCTTAATTCATGTGCTACTTTATCGGCATATGAGCAAGGAAAACAAGTTCATGTCCATCTCCTAAAGTATGGATTCATGTCTGTTTATCTTTGGAGAAATTCTCTTAAATTTGTATTCAGAAAGCAAGAGTGTGGAGGATGCTCAAAAGGTTTGTGTATTGATTTGTGGGTATTTGCAGAACGGAAAGAAATCAGAGCTGTTTCGCTCTTCAAGGAAGGGGTGAAATTGAATCAAACCGGTCCGGTACGGTTCNACGCAAGCTTAGTCACCATAACAGCCTCGTCATGTGTAGTAAATGTTGACTATGTTATCTCATGCCTTTCTTCCAAACATGTATACAAAATCACTATAGGAATCCAATATTTTATGATTAGAGATTGGATATGTTGACTGCTTCTTTCGACGAAACTAGTAATTTGCTTATATCCATCATCTTCAACTGCATCAGGTAATTGCTGGAGTTAAGTTTTGTAACATTCGACATGTTCACATTGAGTAGTGCTTGTTGAGTGGTATGAGCTGTTTCAGCTGTTGTGAAAATCGAATAGAGAGATTGAAAAGAGGTGCCTAGGGGCAAGAACAGAAGAAGAGTAATAGAAGAGCAGCCGGTGAAAAAACAGAAACTACGTCTTAAGTAGGGTAGGTGGCTCTGATACCATGTAGGACTATAATGTTATTCCATCTATAGACAGAGTACACACATATATATACTTGTACAAAGGAGGAGACACTAGGTGAAGATAATTACAAAAATTGAAAGGAAACATTGAGGTAATAGAGAGACATTCAATTAGTATAACAGCTGTTTCTTCTAGTTCTAGTTTTAGTTCTATTCATCATATTCAACTACATCACGTGGCTCTTTAGATAAGCAAAGACGCTTGCATTCTTCTACTGATAGGCCTGCTTCTATAAATGTAGCTCAAAGTAAAATATAAAGAGTTAAAGAAATGTACTCTTAACAGGAGACAGTGTGAATTGAGTAAGAAACAAAATCAATACTAATTTCAGATGTTTCAAAAATTATTTAAAAAAAAAAAGAAAGGTAATTTAGATTACCTCAAATCGCTACCTTCAGACAGCATGAAATCTAGGTAGACCATCCCGACCACAGATCTTCACAAGATCTGCCACACAGAGGAACTTTGTCCCTTCTGAAATTTCGGCTCCCACGAGACTTTCTCGTAGGCCAAGAGAAGATCTTTTGCTTCTCTCCCTCGGGTACCAATATGTTGTTCGAACCCTGGTGCAACTCACTTTTCATGCTGAGTCACTACCACTTTGCCGTGGTTCGAATTGGTGACCGTACATCAACTTGTTTAATACTTAAATATAAGATTGATTTTTAAATATAAGATTGATTTTTGTTCTGCTTTCAAGTCTCTATTTCCTCAGGAACAGATTCAAACCCATCTGGTTTTGTTTGGGTTGTAGGAAGATTTCAGATTTCGGAGTTTTTTTTATTATTATTAGATTTTATGGCAAGTGGGGAGTTCTCGGTTACGCACGCAAACTGCTCGATCAAAGTCCTGAACCAGAATTGGTGTTTTTGTTAGCGCTTTATTAGATGCATCCATCTCTAAAATCAGGTTTCATGTCGGATAATTACGTTTTGAACAGCTTACTTGGTGCTCATGGCAAAAATGCGGGCAAGTTGAAAAAACAACGCTTCAAAGGTTTTCAAGGAGTGTAATTCCCTAGACTTGTTGGCGTTTACATGGATGATCAATGCTTATTGTTCTCAATCTGAGGGAGAGTTTTAGAACCGGATGCTTGGTTTTTTAATGCAGCTCTCTTCTTAATTCATGTGCTACTTTATCGGCATATGAGCAAGGGAAACAAGTTCATGTCCATCTCCTAAAGTATGGATTCAATGTCTGTTTATCTTTGCGAGAAATTCTCTCTCTTAAATTTGTATTCGAAAAGCAGGAGTGTGGAGGATGCTCAAAAGGTTTTTGTATTGATTTGTGGGTATTTGCAGAACGGAAAGAAATCAGAGCTGTTTCGCTCTTCAAGGAAGGGGTGAAATTGAATCAAACCGGTCCGGTACGGTTCTGTTACAATCTTCTCAACATTATACCGGCGCCTATCATCTCTTTTAGTTTCTGAATATTGGGACTCAATTACAATTACAATTATTACATAGACTGCGTCTGTAACTGCGTGCGTGTGTATATCTTTTTCTACTCCAAAGTGACAAATGTGAATTGTTGTTCGAATATGCCGTTAAGGCTTTCATTCTTAACCCTGGGAAATTCAGTTGTTGTATGTATAAATTTAAGTAAAATAGCTATTGCACTCGAATCTTAAAAAAACAACTTCGAACAATAAACACAAAACAAAAAGTGTTTTGTCAAAGACTCATTCGACCCGCCAATATTATTTTTGTATTGTTCGCGGAAATGGTCAGACAACAGTAGGCTAATTGAGCTGTGATCGGAGATTGGAGGCTACTGAATCAATGAACTCTTTGTAAGCATGATTTTACATGAACCCTAAGATCTTTAAACATCTAGGTCAATCACATAATAGAATTATAAAGAGGGTTAGCGGAGTACCTCCATTCATTGTTGCAGAGAGGTCTTCCTGAACGGTATCCTGAATGGAAGACTTAGAACCTGAACTCTGAGATAGGAGTTTTAGGTTTCTCTCTCTTGCCTTAAAGGTATATATTTATAGACGGAGAGAGGACCTAATTCCTCTTTAGGGTTTCCTTAGAATTAATCTCAACCGTCCATCAAAGTAGAGATTGATTAGGAATTAACTCCTTTATTTCCAATTTAATTGGTCACCAAATATATTAAGGAATAACATTATTCCAATAGAAAACGGATGACTATAAGACCACATAATAGGAAAAGGAAATATTCCTTACAGTCTCCCACTTGGTCGTTAGTAAAATCCATTAATGTTTTCTTTTAGGAATCATAAGGCCGGCATAATATGCTATACTCTTATTTTGCATTTGGTCATCATAAGTGTCTTGGCTAATCTAGTAATTAATGGGAGTCATGGCGGTCGCATATCATTCTGCAACATGATCCCTTCCATGTACTACTACATTGACTACCTTCATAGCTAGACCGTAAACATAAGTAGGAGTTATCGTAATGGTCCCTTTTATGTCTTTAAATAAAGACTCATTTTGTTATCATAAATCCAATCAACAATAATGTGTGTGCACAACGGAAACAAAATATATAAAAGATGTAAAAGTCATAAAAGAGCTCAAATAAATGTCAAATATAGGCTAAACAAAGAACAGACAACATAATTAAGAGCTATCCTCAAGACTCATACTTTAAGCATGCTTCTTAAAAGTCTTTGGAGGTGTATGCTTTCTTAAATATGTCTAGAAACATAACATTAGCGCCTATTTGTCCAATGACAAACTTTTCTCTTTTAACATCTTGCTTTTAACGACATATATTTAAGCTTAATGTCCATATAATTGGATCATTTAGATATCATGTCTTACTTACAGAAAAGATTGCATCTTTCATTGTTACATAAAGAGTTCAAGACTTAAGAAACTCAAAGGCATTTCTGCAAACATTTTTCATAATATAAGCCTCATAAATTTGCCACATTCGTACTCAACCTCCTTAGTGGATGTATAAAGCAACTACAACTGTAAGCTCTTCCATAATATGACATCTCTGTTGATGAGATACATTGTCAAGAGGGCAGTGCCTACATCTATGATATCCACTAAAATCTGAGTTAGAAAATCCAACCATCTGTGGATGTGTTGATTTTCAGTTTGTGAGCATATATTTACTTGTTTCTTTTAGGTATCTCAAAACCTTATTTGGAGCTTACACATACTTGGAGAACACATTATCATGCCAATTCTCTCAAGAACTTTAATAATATATATTTTCTGAGACAATCTTGAAATTCCAAGTGATCTATCATAGAATATTCATATTCTTTTATCACATAGGATGTCTCACTCATACCTTTAATTTAAATTCTTGTTGAGAGATACTCTTAGTCGCAGTAATTACCAAGATCATTGTTAGCCAATAAGATATCATCAACATACAATACTAAATATATGAACTTACTCCCACTGATCATGAGGTACATACAATGATCTATAATGTTTTATTGGAAGCCGAATTCCATAATGGTTTCATCAAACTTTAGTTACCATTGCCTCAAAGCTTGTTTCAGTCCATAAAGTAATATCTTTGATTTGCAAACCAAGTCTCACTAAGCTTCGATTATGAAGCCTTCAGGTTGACGCATATAGACTTTGTTTTCTAAGTCTCCATTAAGAAAGGCAGTTTTCACATTCATGTCTTGTAACTCTAGATCATTATGAGCTATTAATGTCATGATAATTCTGAGAAAGTCATTTCTACATACAGACGATATAGTCTCAATATAATCGATGCCTTCTTTCTGATTAAAACCTTTAGCTACAAGTCTGGCCTTATATCGTTCAACATTGCCATTGCAGTCGAGCTTGGTCTTAAAGATCCACTTACACCCAACTGCTTTGTGTTCTTTAGGCAATGGAACAACGTCCCAAACTTCATTCTTAGCCATCGATTCTATTTCATCTTTACTGGCATCAATCCATTTATCATAATTAATATATTTCATGGCTTGTGAAAAAGAAACCGGATCTTTAATATCTCATTCTCCATATTCTACTTGGTAAAGCATATAGTCATCGGAAATAGCAGATCTTCTCGTACGAGTTGATCTTCTTAATGCTGGTTCCTCTACATGATCATTATTGGCGATGTTTTCATCATGGAGTGGGTGATCATCACTGGGTTCTCCTCATTGTCTAACGGTTCAACAATGGGAGGATTCCCAACATTCTGAACTAAGGGTAATGGGATGTTAACCTTAATTTCCTGAATGACTACACTTGAACTTTATCACTCCCACTAATCTCGCCATCCTCATAAAATATAGCATTACTGGTTTCTACTATTCTCGTACTATGGTTGGACAGTAAAATCTATATCCTTTAGACTTCTCAGGGTATCCAATAAAGAAACCACTGACTGTTCTGAAGTCTAATTTCTTTTCATGTGGGTTATATATTCTTGCTTCAGCTGGACATCCCCAAACTTGGAGGTGTGACAGACTAGGTTTCCAGCCTTTCCATAGTTCAAAAGGAGTCTTTGTAACTACTTTGCTAGGAACTCTATTCAAGATATAGACCGCAGTACGTAATGCATCCATCCACAATGATATAGGTAAGTTAGCATGACTCATCATGGATCTAACCATTCCCATATAAGTACGGTTACGCCTTTCAGCTACACCATTCTGCCATGGAGAACCAGGCGTTGTGTATTGTGCAACGATTCCTAATTTCTGGAGAAGTCTGGCAAAAGGTCAAGGATGTTGTCTTGTTTCATCATATCTGCCATAAAATTCACCACCTCTATCTGACCTAATGATTTTCACCTTTCTATCTAATTGTCTCTCTACTTCATTAATGAACACTTGTACATCATCCACAGATTGAGACTTTTCATGCAATAGATAGAGGTAACAATAACGTGAATAATCATCGATAAAGGTAATGAAGTACTTTTCACCTCCAAAACTTGGAACGTCAAAAGGTCCACAAATATTTGTATGTATGATTTCAAGAAGTTGAAGTAGATTTAAAACCAGCCAAATCAAGTTTGCTTACTGAAACTAAATTACGGGAGATAGATGGAACATAAAGAGTCTGAAATAAATTCAAACAAAATCCACTATCCATAATGAGACAATAAGTACCAATAATTCAACTGGTGCATTAATTGTCTCGATTTCCCTTATATAAGTAGTTTCACTTGAGTTGTTACTGATAAGAATTTTTTTTTTTTTTTTTTTTTGCATTAAACATGAGACATGTGTAGAAGCACCACTATCAATCCAACACAATTATAGAAGAAACATAAGTAAGAGTAGATTTAGAAAAGCTTTATGTAACTCATAAGGTCACCTTTATTTATGAATCATTCTATTATTTTAAGGCAAATTTTATGAAAATGTACAACCTTTCTACAAAATTTGCAAAATGTTATATTTCTTAGTCATTTTCTTCTTAGTAGTGGATTATAATCTTTAAGTCTGGGTGGTGCTCTTTCACAGCTTACTTAATGCCATTTCACAGCTTACTTAATGCCACTTTCCAGCTTTAAGTTCAACTTCTTGGACATAATGGGCAACTCTAATACCTTCACACTAAGCATAGACTCCTCTTATACCAATTTGTTGGCCAATTCATCCAACGTCCACTATTCTTTAATGACGTTGTATGAATTTGGAATGGTCCATACTGAGGAATGAATTTTGGATAAATTGGATAAGAAAATAAATATTGTCCACTCTTATTCCAAAATTATTTAGCTTAGCCGCTAGGTTTATCTTTTCAAAGCAATGTTCATGCATATACTATGTGCCATTATCTTTCATTATTGTAAGATCTGCCATAAGTATCCTAGCAAGGGATTTGACTGCAGTCTTAAACTGTTCTTCTATAGAGTTTAGATAGTCCTAAAGCCTTTTCAGCTGTCAGAAGGAAAGTTTTGAAATTGCTAACTATTTGTCAACCCTTAAAGAACATGATGCTCAATTTGTTCGCTTTCTCCCACGTTTTATGGAGAACCTTTTCTTCCTCAGTACTATCGTCAGTAAGTGGATTTGGCTCATCTACATGAAGTGCCAAGTCCAAGTCTAGTACTCCTAATGTGAACTCAACTTTCTCTTTCCATTCCGAGAAGTTGGTTCCAGTGAGGATTGGAACAGCAGAGACCATAGATGACAAATTAGCAAGAAAAGATGCTCCATTTAGAGATACAACAAGTGCTTATTAGGCTTCAAAGCATAATCAACACAAAGAAATAGAATGCACATGACAAGAAATTAGAGTGTTCATGTGGGAAATCACCATAATCTCATGAAAAGTCATGGATTCAGGAAACTTTATTGAGCGATGTATTGAATTATTTAGACTAAGTTATTTGTGGATATCTTTGGTCTACACATATACATACACTCTTATAAGTTATTGATCATATCTTATGTTCATAGTCTACCTGTGGGTAACTAATTAGTACATAAACAGATCATAACTTACTTAAACAATGGTTTTCCATTCGCAAATCATTCTAGGATAAAGTCATTGTGGTGACATCTAAACCCTAATTTGCACATTATATGAAACCAATGTTCTGCCATAAGTTGTGCATAATTTGTTTCTGTAAAAATTATACAAACTGTTTCTGTATGGATTATGCACATAACAAATTTGCTGGTTTAAACATAAATCGCTTCTGTACTGATAATGCACATAACGATTTTGCAACTTTTATGTACATATCGTTTCTGCACAGATTATGCACAGAACGGTTTTGCACAGATCAACTACAGAACGATTTGCACAGAACGATTAATTTTGCACAAATTATGCACAATACAGAATCTGCGAAAAAACCCTAATTCGCAGACTCACGAAATTTGCACGGAATAGGAACTGCGAAAATAAAACCTAATTCGTAGGAACCCGAAATTTGCACAGAACGATTAATTTCGCACAATTATGCACGATTAAGAATTTGCGATAAACCCTAATTGGCAGACTCACGGAATTTGCACGGAATAGGGTCTGCGAAAATAAAACTTAATTCGCAGGAAACCGAACTTTGCACGGATTTTTATCTGCGATAATATCTCTAATTCACAGACACACATATTATGCACGCACGAAAATTAACCATAGATTCAGATCTACAAAACCCTAATTTGCAGATTTCTTAGTTTCAATTATTCATGCCATAAATCTATTATACTTAATGGATTAAACAGATGTTCATAACCTAAGCTCTGCTACCACATGTAAGCATGATTTTACATGAACCCTAAGATCTTTAAACATCTAGGTCAATCACATAATAGAATCATAAAGCGGAGTACCTCCATTCATTGTTGCAGAGAGGTCTTCCTGAACGGTATCCTGAACGGTATCTTGAATGGAAGACTTAGAACCTGAACTATGAGATAGGAGTTTTAGGTTTCTCTCTCTTGCCTATAAACTTTATGTGTTGTGTTTTTGGGATGCCTTTATGATGGACTAAAGGCATATATTTATAGACGGAGAGAGGACATAATTCTTCTTTAGGGTTTCCTTAGAATTAATCTCAACCGTCCATCAAAGTAGAGATTGATTAGGAATTAACTCTTTTATTTCCAATTTAATTGGTCACCAAATATATTAAGGAATAACATTATTCCAATAGAAAACGGATGACTATAAAACCACATAATAGGAAAAGGAAATATTCCTTACACTCTTTCAGTGTTCAAGAACAAATCCCTAATCACCCTGCAGTAAAAAGAGTTTTATCAAACCATCAGGAACTAAAACTGAATCCAGCTGTATGAATCAGTTGGGCATCTATACATATGGTTTTGTATCAAAATATACAACTTAATTTGAAGACACGCTTTTCCGGTTCAATTTCAGATTAAAGTTCATTATGGGTTCCGGTTCGGGATGATTGGTTTGNTTGTGGGTATTTGCAGAACGGAAAGAAATCAGAGCTGTTTCGCTCTTCAAGGAAGGGGTGAAATTGAATCAAACCGGTCCGGTACGGTTCTGTTACAATCTTCTCAACATTATACCGGCGCCTATCATCTCTTTTAGTTTCTGAATATTGGGACTCAATTACAATTACAATTATTACATAGACTGCGTCTGTAACTGCGTGCGTGTGTATATCTTTTTCTACTCCAAAGTGACAAATGTGAATTGTTGTTCGAATATGCCGTTAAGGCTTTCATTCTTAACCCTGGGAAATTCAGTTGTTGTATGTATAAATTTAAGTAAAATAGATATTGCACTCGAATCCTAAAAAAACAACTTAGAACAATAAACACAAAACAAAAAGTGTTTTGTCAAAGACTCATTCGACCCGCCAATATTATTTTTGTTCAATTTCAGATTAAAGTTCATTATGGGTTCCGGTTCGGGTTGATTGGTTTGGTTAATCAAGAAGGTTTCAGTGGGCCCAAATTAAAACTTACGAAAGGCCAGTCAAGTTATTAACCCAAACCGGACCGGCCGGTTCGAATGTACCAAATTTGTAATCTGGTCCGGTTAGTTTCCATATCCGGTTTCGATTTGGAAAAGGAAATCGAAAACCCTTTTTCTCTCTCTCGTCTGGTCAGATTTGTTCTCACAAATCATATCATGCCCTCGAACTCCATTGTCAACTCAAGTTCTAAGCTTGATTATCCTCGGTGAGTATTTCTATGTCGTTTTCGCTATCGTTGTGCTATTCTTCTGCTTTCATTCTTATTAAAGCCGTCGCTTTGTCTGGTTATTGTGTTTGGTTCCAGTTTATATTAACCGCTTTGTAATAGAAATTTTGTGCTCTTTGTTGAAATTTGGGGTTTTTTGGATCCGTGAATTGGAATTTTGTTTCCTGATTACGGCTCATTCCCGATGCCTAGAGTCGATAAGTGCTGAATGCTAGTTTTCTTCTTACATCTTTAATGTAATTAAACATTAACCTGTAGCTGATTCATTATCAATGTGGTTGACTGTTTAATATTGCGTAGCTTTTGAATTGATCATCAAATTATTAGATTATATATTTTGATTTGTGAGAATCCGTTGTTTAGTAAAAAAGTGTGTTGTTTAGTTAATTAACTCGAGACTTTGAATTTTCAGAAAAGAAGCTGTGTCTCATTCTACAAGTGATTTCAAGATGTTACCAACTGAGTCAAAGAAAGCCTTGTCTTATCTGCGTATGACAAAATTTGCAGATAAAGATACCAAAAAACATTGTTTTGAGGTTTTGTGATTGCTTGTTATCTTGTTTTCTCGTGGAGCTTTATAGATTTCTGGTCTAGGGTTTTTGTGGTTTGAGCTTTTTTTGGTACTCTTCTTCTCCGCCGCTGATTCTTTTTTTTTTCACGTTTTGGGTAAATCTTTACTCTTGCAATTGAATTCCATGTGTGCTGTTTCCCGGTTGTTCCCTTGGTTAATCAGTGTTTACTGTTTAGTGACTCATGTATTAGAGGAAATCAATTGTTGTTGGAAAGCTGAAAACTTTAGTAGGGATTTTGAGAATTCTGTATTAGGATCGGTTTGTTTGTTGATTATTTCTCTGTAGTTATATGCAATTTTGGACCTGTGGGTGGCTTCAAAATCAAAACTTATACTCGATTTAACAGCAAATTGAAGAGTTTTGGACTCGATTTAACAATGTGCTTATCTCTCGGTCGACCTTTATGTTGATCCTGGACTATTTTGATATAATCAGATTGAAACTTCTTTTGGTCTGAGATTTCCCTTTCTTTGATTTAGATAGCAGAGAAGCTATGACTGAGTTGCGAGTGGAGGTGGAGACCAATTCTTCTTCGCAGGAGCCTATCCCTAAGCGTCAAGTCATGTACCGATGTAAGAAATGCAGAAGAATAGTTGCTATCGAGGAAAACATAGTCCCGCATGAACTAGGGAAAGGTGAAGAATGCTTTGCTTGGAAAAAGAGAAGCGGAAACTCTGAACAAGTGCAATGCTCTTCCATCTTTGTCGAGCCTATGAAATGGATGCAAACAAGTGAGAATCCCTTTGCTCTATATAGATATATATATCAACTCTGTATCTCAACAAGAATCTTTGAAGTTGTTTCTAATGCTCTGACCGCTTTTTGATTTTTTGCAGTTCATGATGGATGTGTTGAAGAGAAGCTTCTTTGTTTAGGATGTAACGCTCGGTTAGGTTATTTCAACTGGGCTGGGATGCAATGTAGCTGTGGGGCGTGGGTTAATCCGGCTTTCCAGCTTCATAAAAGCCGATTAGATGAGTGTAAGACCGAGCCAAACCCGAGTCTGGAAACTGTATGAACGGAAAACTCTTGGATAACTAATGGTTATAATAAGATCAAACTAAGCCTTGTTGTGTGTTGAACATCCTTATGTGTTTGTTTAGTTATAAATCCAACAAAAGTTCATTAGCTTAATGTTTTAAGTATTTTAAATTCAAATATAGAGAACATATGTGTGTTTTTCTGTTTCTTTCTAATTTTAGGGGAAGAACCAAAGAGAGAAAAGGCAGGGAGTTAAAAGAAGACAAGAGGCTATAATTAAAAGAATTAACAAACTCATTATTAGTTTTTTTTCAATAAACTAATAAACGGTTTTCTCAGAATTAGCTAAAAATAACAAATAGTTTTTTTTTTCTGTNAGGGCAGATGATCTTCGTAGGTTCCATTATGACGTTAAGAAACCTGTTGTAGAACAGTGAATCGAAGTCATCTCAAGCTTCGCCGACTTTCCTGCGCTGATACCGCGTGATTTTGGCAAGATCGTCCGGTTGAATGTCTTTGATCATGTTTAAATAGTAACTCTCGAACCGGACGCCTTCACGTCGAGGCCATGGCGGTGCGGTTAATGGAGCCGCTTCCGAGCTAGAGGCTGCATTTGTGTCAACTCGGGGTTGGTTTGCTTCCTTCTGTTTCTTTGCTGCTAGCTGTTTGGCTTTTGATTTAGGACCCATTGTCTATCAAACAAACAATTGAAACATGTAAGAAGTTTGTACCAAAATACGACAAACGTTCGAAGAACGAAATTTGACAAAGTGATGATTCTTGCAATTTAAGCGTGCGGTCGAGTAAATTCATAATCAACAGTGTCAAACTCACAGCAATTCCCATCTAAAACTTCCAATAATCCCAAATTCGACAACTTTCACAAATTTCTCAAAGTTTCTTACAATCCCAAAATTCAATCCAAGCACACAAACACTAGGCGTTTCCAACCAATACCCAACTCAAATTCGGTCTAAAGCATGTGTATAAAGCATGAATCAATCCAAGAACAAGCTATAAACACGATTTTGATTTCACATTTTTCAACCTAGAATTTTTGGACTGAAGAAGGGGAATTCGAGTGCCATACCTGTGCAGATCGAGGATGGCGATAGGAGAAACAGAAAGAGCTTGAAGAATCGAGTGGGATAGACCCAAAAATCGTTCAAATCCGTTGAGAAACAAGGAAGTTATGGAGAATTGAAGTTGAAAACCCAAAATCCCCTCAATAACAAATGTGACTCGAAAATTATGAGAGAAAAAGGGGTTTGGATCGATTTTAATCGAGGAGGAAGGAAGGGAATCTGTTTTCCGGTTTAAATTAAGTGTGACTAAACCAGTTTTAGACTAAAAAAATGAACCGCGTATTACATGTTTCCTGGATCGATCGATCCTAAGTTTTTGGATCGATCGATCCAGCTTACCTTCCCGCGTGGATCGATCTGGCCGACAAGCTGCGTTTGGTCTCGATTTGCTCAGTCGATCCATGAAAGCGCTTTCTTGGATTGGTCGATCCGTGAGGGGGATCGATCGATCCAATCTCATGTACCCCCTTTTTTTTTCAATCGGAAAATTCAAACCCAAAACTAAAAATTAGAAAGGTTAGTGAAAACAAATCGAAAAAGAAAATTATATACACTTATCGGTGGGTTGCCTCCCACCAAGCGCTCATTAGCTTGACTCCGGGGCCGTTTTAGGCGAGATGAGGATCACCGAGAGGAACGGTGTATCCCTCAGTGATTCCGTTGTCAGCGAGATAGGGCTTAAGACGCTGACCATTGACTACGAATTCGCCTCCTTGTCGGTTAAGTAACACGACTGCTCCGTAAGGACGGACTTCCTTAACTGTGAAAGGACCGGACCATCTTGATTTTAGTTTTCCCAGAAAATGTCTCAAGCGAGAGTTGAAGAACAGCACCTGATCATTGGCAGAGAAATTCCTCGGGATAATCTTCTTGTCATGATAAGCTTTGGCTCGTTACTTATAGATCTTGGAGTTCTCATACGCCATGTGGCAGACCTCATCCAACTCGTTTAGCTGAATCAACCTTCTCTCGGATGCGGCTTTGATGTCAAAATTTAATAATTTCACTGCCCATGCCGCTTTGTACTCGAGTTCCACTGGAAGGTGACACGGTTTTCCATAGACAATATGAAACGGGGTCGTGCCAAGAGGTGTCTTGTAGGCGGTTCTATACGCCCATAGTGCGTCATCGAGCTTCACGGCCTAATCTTTTCGTGTAATGCTCACCGTTTTCTGAAGAATGCTCTTTATCTCTCGGTTGGAGATTTCAACTTGCCCGCTCGTCTGGGGGTGATAAGAGGCGTGATTGGCAAAGTGGAAAAGGAAGGAGTAGCTGAAAGCAGCTGGAGCGGAAGCTGGGAGCTGGAGCGGGAGTCGGGAGCTGGGAGTTGGAGCTAGAGCTGGGAGCGGAGACTTAAAATAAAATTTATAATTAAAAAAAAAACTAATTTATTTAAAATTAAAATACTAACTAAAAACAAGAAATTGAAAAGAAAAAAAAACTAACCAAAGCTTAAAGAAAGTTATCTACGAGTTCTCCATATACTCTCTGCAATGTTGTTTTGGATACCTGCCATATATGCATCACCTGTGGGCACGTAACCTCTTTGTTGAACTTCTTCATCATCATCTGAATCTGACAATTCAAGTATTTCATCTTCCATTTGTTCGTACTCTTGAAAATCTTCATCATTCTTCGTTGATTTTCGTATAAAGTTATGTAATGTCATAGTCGCTACAACAATTTTGCACTGCATATGTAGGTCATAGCGTGCTGGATTTCTGATAATAGCAAATTTTCTTTTCCACACCCCAAAAGTTCGCTCAATCACCGAACGCATAGAAGAATGACGTCTATTAAACGTTTCACTCTCATTTTTTGGTGGTCCTCCTCTCCATTGATGCGGATCATATCGAGTTCGGCGATACAGAGCAAGATATCCTTTTCTGTTAGGATACCCTGAATCAACGAGAAAATATTTTCCTTCAGGAGGAGTTGGAAAATATTTTTCATATTGTGCACAATATGTCAATATCTTCGAATCATGGGCTCTTCCTGGTGTTCCCACATATGTATATATAAACTCCATGTTGAAATTACAAATCGCAAGCACGTTCATGGTATGATGTTGCTTCTGCAAGTTCTAGTACTTTTCTTTTTTATCACTTCCAACTCGTACTACCACATGTGTACCATCGAGAGCTATGATGCAACCGCTAAAAAAAGGATAATATCTATTATCAGAAGACAGAACGGGGTTCACCTGTCGAAGTTCGTGTTCTTCAGTATAATATCTTGAGACATACGAACAAGCGCATCTAAAACCTCATGAAACTTTCTGTTCACCGTCTCTTGATTATGTTGATAATGTGTTGCAATTGTTCGTTGAACTTCATCATGCGCAACAGTCTCAAGAAACATCGCAACAGCTTCTTCCAATCCACATTCGCGTGATTTCTGTAGGCCATAATCATTCTTCAATCGACCACACAAATGTCGAAACGTTTCTTGATGCATTCGTAGAGTCTCATAACATTCTTGATCATGACCAGTTATCATTTGCATCGTATGACGCCATCCACGACCTCGATCAATTCTCATTAATTTTCTATCACGACTTGGATCCATGCATTCAGTCTCGATCAGCAATGCAATTACTTTAAGCAAATTCTGGCTACAATGAAGAGCTAGTTCCTTCAAAAAAAAAAAAAAAGTTTAAAGATGAATCTAAATATATAACAGCAATTACAATATAAGTATTTACGTATATATATTAAATGCTAGTTAATACAAATAGCAAGCATTAGACATATCAGAACAAATATACGAAAGTTAAAAAAAATAGTTTAATAAATTATGGAAAGTATCTTTATTATTCATAAAAATGCACGAAACAAATTCATAAAAACCCAACGAACAAAAAAACAAATCAGAAAACATAAAAGCAGCTGAAAACAGCAACATGATTATTAGAAAACAAATAAAAAAACTAATCCCATAATACGGTCTTAAACAAATGCTGCCCAATCAGCTTTTCCCGTCTTTCGTTCGAGAAATTTTATCTTCTCCGCCTCATTTGGTAATGACATGAAAATCTGACGGCCACTCTCATCGGATGCAAGATAATCAATCACAGCCCAATACAGCTCACTATCGTGGTCTAAAGTAGTTATTTTGAGCATCTCTTGCATACATACAGCACAACTGAACGGATTTAAAGACTCGAATGTCTCTCGACCACCTTTCCAGAATTTTCCTTGATCTTTAATGGCAGTCGTGAGACGGTCCCACTTATCTGGATTTCCTTTTTCGGAAGACGATCCCACTTTAACCTTTCCACGTGATGATGATATCTTAATCGGTCCAACTGGTTCCACTTCTTCATCAGATTCCACAACTTGTGGAAGTGGACTCGGTGGATCACGTCTTGGTCCAGCACGAGGTTGCCATCCCTCATTTACAGAAACTGTAACTCGAGCATATAAACGATCAAGTAGAGGAACACCTCGGAGAGGATGTGTTCGCAACTTTGATGCTGCTGGACAACTCTACAATATAATATAAACATACAAATGATGAATTGATCTAGATATATGTTATATTAATTACTTATATTAGTAACTAAAAAGATATACGAGCACTTAGTAGATTGAAAAAAAAAGTTTAAAATTACTTACCCTTATTAGTTCATTCCACCAATCTGCTGACATGCCGAGCTCTCCAAATTCATTAAAACCCAATCCAGTAGCGTTTGGTGTGATGCGCTTGTAAACATCATACTGCTTTTTTATATGGTCCAACCGATGTTTGAATTTAACCCACAGAAGATCGAAACCAAAAATTTTCAGAAATTCAGCCCGGACACTTTGCCGACCTATTTCATCAAGACATGTACCCTTCCAGTGACCCTTGTCATTTTGATCATTGCATAATTGCAATAATCCATGACTCAATTGATAGCTCCACACAAATTTTGGCTAAACAATTAATGTATATAAAGAAGCATATCAATCATACAAATAACACCAAAGTATATAACATTTGAAAGGTGAAAAAAAATTGATTGATTTATCAAATATTATTAGTTGTCGTGAACAAAAAAAAAAAAGTTATAGAAATTTTTTTTACCTCAACAGATGGTTGTTGTGGAGAAGCTTGTGTTTGATTTGCCATTCAATCACTGCATGCAAACAAAAAATAAAATTAAAATCCTACGTCCATGAACAAAACCAACTACAACAATCCTATAGGAGCTTGCATGAATTAAACATTATATTAAGAATGAACAGGTCTACGAACAACAGAATTAACAAAAAAGAAACTAAAATTACCAATGAAAATGCTATAACTTAGAGAAAATTGAATGAAGATTATTAGAGTTGAGGTTTGGTATTTATAGAGAATTTTAAAAAAATATTGATGTTAAATTTTTGAAAAAAAAATCTAAATTAAGATATTATTGTAGATTTTGTGTGTGAATATTCTAAGATCTTCCTGGAAAATATATTTGTTCACCAATAAGATGTCATGTTTAAAATTAAAAAAAAAAAGAAAACCATAAAAATTCCCAACGCCAACAAACTCTTTATTATCTAGCGTTATAAAGTAACAGTTACTCAATATATGGACACACGTGTGAAGGATACAAAAACAATTGGTGATGGGCGTTGATTCGGTGCTGAAATGACGCAACCGCTATCTACACGTGATACCAATCACGCATAAGGAGTGGCTACCTTATGCGTAACGCCGTTTTTCTTCAAGAGCTTCTCGAAGAGTTTATTGATGAAATGCGATCCTCCATCGCTTATTACAATTCTCGAAACTCCAAATCTCGGCAAAATGACAGATTTGAACATCTTAAGGACCACCTTGGAGTCGTTAGTCGGGCTCGCCATTGCTTCGACCCACTTGGACACGTAGTCCACAGCAACAAGGATATACTTATTCCCGAAAGAAGATGGAAAAGGACCCATGAAGTCGATTCCCCAATAGTCAAACACCTCAACTTCGAGAATAAAATTTTGAGGCATCTCGTTTCTTTTGCTGATGTTCCCTTGTCGTTGACAGGCGTCACACTTGGAAACAAAAGCGTGAGCATCACGGAACATGGTCGGCCACCAGAAGCCGGCCTGCAACACCTTAGATACGGTCTTGAAGGTAGCAAAATGTCCCGCATAATTCGACCCGTGGCAATGAAATAGAATGCCTGGGATTTCTTCCTTCGAGACACAACGTCTATAGATACCATCGGAACAATGCTTGTACAAGTACGGTTCATCCCAGAAGTAATGTCTGATGTCCCGCAAAAACTTCTTCTTTTTGTACCCCGCAAAACCGTCTGGCTTCACTTCTGTAGCAAGGAAATTGGTAATTTCGCCGAACCAAGGGATATCGGGAAGCTTACCAGCCCGAAGGAACAATGAGCTGTCATTCCGCAAAACATCGATTGCATATATATTCTCCTTGGGGAGGTAGTCATTGATGGGGACCTCCTCGTCGATGCGCATTCTGGACAAATGATCGGCACCTCCATTCTTGATCCCCTTTTTGTCCTTAATCTCGAGATCAAATTCTTGCAACAGCAACATCCATCGCAACAACCTCGGCTTTGTATCCTTCTTGCTAAGTAGATACCTCAATGCAGCATGGTCAATATGAACGGTGACCTTAGAGCCTACCAGATACGTCGTGAATTTCTCAAATGCGTACACGACCGCGAGGAGCTCTTTTTCTGTCATACCATACTTGCATTGGGCGTCATCAAGAGTCCTGTTGGCATAATAGATAACATGCACTCTCTTGCCTTTTCGCTGTCCCAAAACAGCGCCCACTGCGTAGTCACTAGCGTCACACATCACCTCGAAAGGCAACACCCAGTCTGGTGGTTGTACAATCAGTGCGCTAACAAGTGCCCCTTTAATCATGTGAAAGGCTGCCAAACACTCATCATTGAAATCAAACTTCACGTCTTTGCACAGCAGCTGCAACAACGGTCTAGCAATTTTCGAGAAGTCATTGATGAATCACCTATAGAAACCAGCATGTCCAAGGAAACTCATGATGCCTTTGACAAAAGTTGGTGGTTGCAAACTCGTCATCACCTCTATTTTGGCTTTGTCAACCTCGTTTCCCTTCTCTGAAATCTTGTGGCCCAAAACCATTCCATCCTTTACCATGAAGTGGCATTTCTCCCCGTTCAAAACCAAATGTTTCTCCTCACATCTCTTTAGTACCTTGCACAAATTAAATAGACATTCAGCAAAGGAGGGTTCGTACACAGAAAAATCGTCCATGAAAACCTCCATTATGTCTTCAATCATATCGGTGAAGATTGACATCATGCAGCGTTGGAACGTGGTTGACGCATTACACAAACCAAATGGCATTCTGCGATAAGCATAAGTGCCATAGGGACACGTGAATGTGGTCTTCTCCTGGTCATCTGGGTGAATTGGAATCTGAAAGAAACCATAATAACTATCTAGAAAATAGTAGTAAGGGTAGTTAGCCAATCTCTCAAGCATTTGATCAATAAAAGGCAGAGGAAAATGATATTTGCGAGTTGCAGCATTTAATTTCCTATAATCGATGCACATTCTATGACCAGTGACAGTTCTAGTCGGGATTAACTCATTCCTATCGTTTTCAACTACTGTCAAACTGATTTTCTTAGGCACTACATGCACCGGACTCACCCATGTACTATCAGATATATCATATATGATACCAGCCTCTAGAAGTTTCATTATCTCTTTCTTTACAACATCTTTCAGATTCGGGTTTAACTGTCTCTGATGTTCTACAGAAGTCATCGATTCATCTTCTAGATGTATCCTATGCATACAAAGGTCTGGTGAGATTCTTGTAATGTCATCTAGAGAATAGCCTAGTGCTCTACATATTTCCTCAATTCACACAAGAGTAAGGAAGTCTCTACGTTGTTCAGTTCAGCATTAATGATGATAGGGTATGTGGAGTTAGGACCAAGAAATGCGTACCTTAGCCCAGTGGGTAGTGGTTTGAGCTCGAGTTTTGGAACTTTCAGTTCGCTCCATGGATTGTCAATAGGTGCGGGAGGCTCAGCAATTGGCGATTGTTCCTCATTTCCGTCAAGTGCAACGAAAGCTACCATCTTCTCCATTATCTTGGTAGAATCGAGCATCTTTGCATACCCCGTTGTGTCCTCGCTCAAGTACCCAAATTCACTCTCAGACCGTGTCAAAGCGATCTCAAGGGGATCATCCACCAGCATCTCATCTGATACTCCCTCAGTGGCTTCAGAGACGCAGTCAATCCAAAATGTTTGACCATCGATGCTTGGCTTTTTCAGCATTCTATCCACTTCGAACTTTATTATTAGATCACCTAAATGAAGATCGATCTTGCCCTTCTTCACATCAATAATGGCTCCAGCTGTAGCCAAGAAAGGTCGTCCCAAGATGATAGGATCCTTTGGCTTTGTTTCAAGCTCAAGAACTACAAAATCCGCTGTTATGTAACCATCTCCAATCTTCACCGGCAAGTCTTCCAAAATACCGAGTGGAATCTTCACAGAACGATCAGCAAATACCAACGACACTCTAGCTGGCTTGAATGACGTGAGACCAAGGCGCTTAGCAATGGAGTAGGGCATGAGGTTGACGCTAGCACCCAAATCGCAGAGAGAATGCTCAAAGGTTAGAGGCCCAATTTGCACAGATAGTACGAATCTCCCTGGATCTTCAAGTTTATCCGGCATTCTACCTTGCAACACAGCACTGCACTCTTTAGTAATCATCATCACGCCTTCTTCACTTGTAATCTTGTTGGTGACCATGTCTTTCACATACTTCTTCAAAGCGGGAACCATCTGGACCGCATCAATAAAAGGAAGCCTCACCAAAAGTTCGTTTACTAGCGTCTTACACTTTGCTTGCTAAAGATCTCTTTGTGTCTTTTTCGTGCGTCTAGGGTAAGGAAATTTGGGCACGTAAACACGTTCTAGTGGGGCTACAGGTGCCTCTTCGACTTCATGTGGTTTGGACGAGGAACTTGCCTCATCAACTACACCTTCGTCTTTCACATCTACGATCTTGGGAGTCTTCTCTTTTCCCTTAGACTCGACCACAGTTTCAATCTCCTTCCCACTCCTCAATGTGATTGCTTGGACGAACTCATTCTTTGGGTTTTGTTCCCCTTTTCCAGGAAGAACTCCACTAGGTCTTTTGATCGCTTCCACCGTTTGAGCTACTTGAGTGTCAAGTTTCTTCACATGAGTTTGAATGGCCTTGAATTTGCTGTTGAGATCCTGATACATTCCATCCACCATGACGTTAATCTCATTAGCCGTCTTCTGCTGATTAACCATCAATTGTTGCATCATCGCCTCAAGCTTAGACTCTTGGTTGGGTTAAGGATTGCTGAATTGTTGTTTCTGCTGAAAACCGCCTTGGTTGTGGAAACTATTCTGTCCTCGGTCTTGGCCGAACTGCTGTCTTGGCTGATAACCACCTTAGTTTGGCACAAACTGTTTCTGCTGAAAACCACCTTGTGCATATGGTTTCCGTTCTTGATTTTGCACCCCTTGCTTACCTTGGAAACCCTTAGCAAATATGCTTATGCCCTGATTTGGAACGGTTTGTTTAGGCTGAAAACTAGTTTGTTGCGGATAAACCTGATCCTGCGGGTTTTCGACATTTGTGCTTTTGTATGAGAAGTTGGGATGATTTATGTAGTTCTCGTTGAAGCCCTTGTTGAAAAACCCCTAATTATGTATGTAGTTCACCTCATCTTTGTACTCTTGTTCTTGCTCAGCACTCTCCTGATAGAGTCCTTCTTCTCAGGACTTTTGATTTCCCTTAAGTAGTGCAGCAATGCCATTAACCTTTGCGAAAAGCTCATCCATCCTTTGTGTCTCAACACCACTCACACGTCTTGTTCTATCTTACTCGGGATTGCGATGACTTGAGCTTGCAGAAATATTTTCAATAAGCACATAAGCTTCCTCTTTGGTCTTTGTCATGAAGTTACCATTGCTGGCCGCATTTAGAAAATTCTGGAGTCCCAATCTACTCCATCGTAGAAGATGTTAAGCACTTGCTCGTCTGAATAGCCATGATGAGGGCACTCCCTTATATATTCTTTAAACCGCTCCCATGCTTCATTGAAAGGTTCACCGATGTTTTGCTCAAACTGATTAATCTTGATTCTGAGAGAGGCGGTCTTGGATTTGGTGTAGAACAAATCCAAGAAGGCTAACATGATTGTGTCCCAAGAAGTCAAAGAATCCGGCTCTAGAGATTTGAGCCATCTCGCTGCTCGATCAGCTAAAGAGAAGGAGAAAAGCTTGCACTTCAAATAGTCCGCAGGGACTCCATTTGAGCTTGTAGTGCTGCAAATTTCTTTGAACATTTCAATGTGGTCCATGAGATTTTCCAAAGCTTTCCCATAGAAAAGATGTCTCTCTACAAGAGCGATTATCTGAGGTTTGATCTCGAAGTTCTGCCCCTGAATAGGCGGTGGACGAATAGCAGTTATCTCCTGGTAGAATTGGTGTGGAGTATCAATGCCCCGATAGGTCTGTGTGGAGGCTGTCTTTGATTCAACTGGTGTTGAGCAGCAGCATCTTGCCTCCGAGCTTCAGCTCGTCTATGGACATCAGCAGCAGCAGCTGCTTGGTTTGCATTGGCGTTTGGTGATTTTCAGTGTGGTTTCACCAAGTCAAATAATAACTAAAATGTACACTATACCGCAATCATAACGGTTGTCGATTGTAGCACTTTAGGATCGAATCCACAGAGATCAATGTTGCGACTATGAGAATGCATGATGAAATTAAAGCTAAGACGAATGACAGATTTTTTTTTTTTTTTTTTTACGGTTTCGAAACTAAGAACGATAACTAAAACGGTGCAAATTCAAATAGAGAAAACGTTAAGCCTCGGGTGACGTTGCGGGAAATCACGAATAACGGTTAATGCATCTTAAACGGGGGTTAGCATTAAGAAACGTCTAGAACTCAAACCTAATAATAGATTAACCTCCTCCCGGAGTATTAATCCCTATGCTTTAAAACTATGAAGACTAACTCCCGTTGAATTCAAATGTTCTAAGCATGCTTTTCTAGTTCGATTTGATAAGTTCACAAGAACGCCTTAACATCAACTCCCGTTGGATAAGGACGTTTTGCTCATCTAGGATAATTCCGGCATCTAGACAAACACTCCCGTGCTCTAGATAACCTAAGATCGAGAACCAAGTGATCAGTTTAATTCAAGCAATAAGAACACCCTAGACGAAGAATCCACCGAATAAATCCCCGTTTAATCTATCCTAAACCGTTAAATCATGAAATCCCTTAACACCCTTTGGCTTAACTAAGAAACTACTCACTCATAAATGCATAACAAATACAGAGAAATGATGAAGAACACATGATTAACAAAACAGAAATAGAAGAGATTAAGAAAACTTCTCCAATATGTAGGATCAAAGGTTTGCTTTCCAAGCTTACAAATCACCAAGATCAAAGATAAGAGTACAAAGTACATAGTGTATGTTACAACTGGGCTTAGACCCCTTATTTTTCAGAGTTTTTCGTCAAAGAGAGAGAAAAAATTACGTGAAATAGTTCAAAACACGTTTTTTACACTATTAACAGGAGCTGGATCAATCGATCCATGTATGTGGATCGATCGATCCCATCTTTTTCTTCGGATCGATCGATCCGCTTCAATCAATGATCGATCCATCAAATGTCCGATTTCCTGGATCGATCGATCCCATCTTTTTTTGCTCGGTTTCGCCGTTTTTCCGTTCTAGGCCTCCGGACTCCATCCCGAAATGCCTTTTCACCTGAAATGACTCCTAAAAGACTAAAACAATCGAAAAAGACTCGATTATGTACAAAAAATGCGAATCGGAAAATGTCAAAAACGCAACACATCAACTCCCCCAGACTTAGCCTTTTGCTTGTCCGCAAGCAAACAAAATCCTAAGAATAAGGAAGAGGTTTTGAAAATGCGAGAACTTACCTTCTCTATAGAATATCGCAATGATCCCTCAACTTTGTAATCCACGTATTGCTTTACCAAATCCAGAACAGACCACTATGTAGTTCTTCGCAGTTATCGCAGCTTCCCAGATTCGCCCCACAGTCTCACAGAATAGTCCGAAAGCCATCATCGCTGGGTCTCATCAAAGATAACAGTGCCAAGAGCCTTCTAAACTCTTTCCCTCTCGATATCGTAACGAGCCAACCTTTAATTCTTTTGTATTTTTCCTCTCCCCCAGACTTATTCATTTTATTCATCTCTTCTTTTCTCTTTTTTTTTTTTTTTTTTTTTTTTTTTTTTTTTTTTTTTTTTTTTTAGAACGGTTCATGAGACGGTTCATGAGACACGAGTATTGATGGTTTTTGCCACCGAATCCCCGGTTCACTCCCCGACTCACTTCCCTTGGCGATCTTTCATGAGACACGAGTATTGATGGTTTTTGCCACCGAATCCCCGATTCACTTCCGTGCCATACGTATTATTTATATATATATAGATGAATTTATTTTTGGGACCGGGAGAGGAGAATCATACTTTTCACAGGTTGTCTTTGTCAGATACGAATGAGGAGTCAAGCTCTGAAGACGCTGATCACAATGACGAGGTAAAAGGAAGAGCTCAGAAATTAGCTCAGGCTATCTGGATTTTTCTGGAGACGCGGGTGTTTTTGATTAGCCGGTCAACATCTGGATTTTTCATTAGTCTGATTCGGAAATAATTCTGCAATAATGGTTATTCAGATGAAGAATTAGAACAATAATTCCAAAAGAAGGTTCGTAAATACAATGAAAAACACACACCTTTTTTTTTTAGACTGAACTAAACGACTCGGGAAATGTAAAAACAAAATCCAAAGAAAACAAACATAACCAAAAGAAGATAAACGCTGTTAGTAGCCACTCTCCCCCAGACTTACTTCACACCGTCTCGGTTTGAGAATAAATCGTAGAGAAAAGTAAAAACGTACGTAAAAGCAAGAAAATAAAAATGGATAAGACAGTGGATATAGTGAATACGCTCCTCAGCGAGGTGGGTCGTCCGGGCTGACGCTCCCACTTGGGCCAGTCCGTCGCCTACGTCGTGCAACGCGCGCATCAGGGTCGGATAACTCCCCAGTATCAGCGCTCTCTGAGGTCCCGTGTCCAGCAACAACGAGATCATCGTCCTCGGCTCTGTCAGCATTCGCGGTTGGCTCTGCGCGGAAACAAGGAGGTGGTCGTGGGCATCTGATCTTTGCTAATGCCCCCCAAATTCTCTGCATCATGCTGTGGTTCTTCTTTTGTGTCTCCACCATCCATGCTATGTATTCTCCTTCAGAAGCATCTGCAGATAGAGGTGGAAAATCATACTCACCAGAGTACTCCAGAAGGAGCATCTCGATCGGGTCCTGAGACTGCGATGTCTGCCCATGCTCCTGAGTGAAGAAGTCTGGCACGGGATCATCCTCTAGGGGATGCTGTGGGGCGCTGGAGGTCCCTCCTCTGCGTCTCGTGGTGGCAGCTGTGTCCGTGCGTAGACGCTCTGGCGGAGGCAAGAACTAGATGTTGCCCGGACTGTTCACCGCAGTGATATCGGGCTGTGGAAGTTCGCAGTGCTGGCCCCGTCTCTGTCGATCCGTGAACTCGTATATATACCCGGTCCTGAGGACGTGGCAAGCCGTCAGATGTTTCTTGTCGATGTAACCAACCGTGTTTTGCACTCACGTCCGGTGAAGTCAATCCCGTGGTGTATGAATAAAGGAGTAAGCAAACTCCCAATATTCTCCTTCTGTTTCTGGTTCCCTAAGAACTGAATCTTCTTCGCCACCAAAGTCCGAGCGAATACCAGGCCCAAGTTCACATCGTATGGTGCAGGGAAGTGGAATTGGTAGACTCCTGACAAATACTCCCCAATCTTGTAATGTAGCAAGAGTAACTCGTCACTACGTACTGACTGGGCTCTATCTTCGCAAATAGAATGTTGCTGATGATCTTGGCTACCACGCGAATGGCTGGGTTCCGAATCAAGGCCTGCTTCGCCGCTCTAGACCGGAAAGGACCTGAAGCAATGTGGTTCCAAAGTTCCTGCTGGTTTGGGAAGTTATCGGGAAAGTGAGCCCCTGTCTTTCGATGGTCGAAACCGTAGATCTTGCAGAATTCCCTGATCGATATCTCGTATAACAACCCGCTGGAGAAGTATGTCAATGTTGCCCCATCTACTCGTTCATACTTCGGGTCGGCGAATGTGAGTCTGACAGAGGCTAGGAATTGCCACAACAAATTAGGATAGACCGGGTATTCATTCGTGGCAATATGACCAAACCCAATCTTCTCCAGAATCGTCTCCACGTCTTGGCGAATTCCCATTGCATCCAAAGTTGCAGGGCATATGATCTTCGTAGGTTCCATTCCGACGCTAAGGAACCTATTGTAGAACAGTGAATCGAACTCATCCCAAGCATCTCCAGCTTTCCTTTCCTGATACCGCGTGTTCTTGGAAAGATCGTCTGGTTGAAAGCCTTTGATCAAGGTTAGATAGGTACTCTCGAACCGGGCGCCTTCCCGTCGAGGCCATCGCGGTGCGGTTAATGGAGCTGTTCCCGAGCCAGAGGCTGCATTTGTATTAACCCGGCGTTGCCTAGGTTCCTTCCGTTTCTTTGCCAGCTCTTTGCCTTTTGATTGAGGCATTGTCTGCAAAACAAACAACATATACGTTTAAGAGGTTTGCACAAAAATACGATAAACGTTCTAAAGACGGGATTTATCAAAATGATGAATTGTGCAATTTAAACGCTCAATCAAGTTAATATACCATCAATAACCTTAAACACACAACAATCTCCATCTAGAACTTCCAATAATCCCAAATTCTACAACTTCCAAAAATTTCTCAAAATTTCCACAATTTACAATTCAATCCAAGAACACAAATACTAGGTGTTTCCAAGCAATGCCCAACTCAAAATCGGTTCATAGCATATGTATAAGGCATAGAACAATCCAAGAACAAGCTATAAACATGATTTTGATTTTCACAATTTCTACCTAAAATTTTCGGATTGAACAAGAGAGATTCGAGTGGCGTACCTTTGCAGATCGAAGATGTCGATAGGATAGACAGAAAGAGCCCGAAAATTCGAGTGGGATAGACCCAAAAATCGTTCAAATCCGTTGAGAAACAAGTAAGTTATGGAGATTTGAAGTTGAAAACCCAAAATCCCTCAAGAACACTTTGTGTCGAAAATATTGAGAGAAAAAGAGGGGTTTGATCGATTTTGATGAGAGTAGGAAGGAAAAGAGTGTGTTTTTCGGTCTGATTTTAGTGAAATAAACTGGTTTAAACCGAAAAAATGAACCGTACTAACCTGGAGATTGGATCGATCGATCCAAGTCGGAGGATCGATCGATCCCGCTTACCTCTGTGCCTGGATCGAGCAGCGTCGGTCGATCCCGTGCTGCTGGGTCGGTCCCGAAAAATGTCGATTAATTGGATCGATCGATCCAAACCCCATGTGTGTTTTTTTTTTTTTTTTTGAAAACTTAAAATTTCAAATTCAAAATGAAAAATTAGAAAAATTAGTGAAAATCAAATGGGAAAGGAAAATTATATACACTTACCGGTGGGTTGCCTCCCACCAAGCGCTCGTTTTTAGTCATTAGCTTGACTTCGGAGCCGTTTAGGCGAGAGGACGATCACCGAGAGGAACGGTGAATCACGCAGTGATTCCGTTGTCAGCGAGATATGACCATTGACAACGAATTCGCCTCCTTGGCGGTTACGTAACACTACTGCTCCGTAAGGACGGACGTCCTTAACCTTAAAAGGGCCGGACCATCTTGACTTTAGCTTTCCCGGAAAAAATCTCAAGCGAGAGTTGAAGAGTAGCACCTGGTCATTGGCGGAGAAATTCTTCGGGATAATCTTCTTGTCATGAATAGATTTTGTTCGTTCCTTGTAGATCTTTGATAGTTGCATATTTGAACTCTTTTTAACGCGCATTTCATTTAGCTTTTATGTCCTTTACATGCATTTTTGTAGCTTTTCCTTAACATTCCATCAGCTTGGAGACATTAGTCAGTTTAGAACAAGTCCTAGTGAGTCTTGCATTGTTTAGAGTGTTTCTAGGTGCTTATGGAAGCATTGAGGAGCTTGGAGAAGATGGCATGTGGATCAAGAGCAAAGAAAATCGCCAAAGGAAGAGAAATACAAAGGGAAGAGGAAAACAGAAACCATTTCGGTGTGATGCGTCGGTGTGATGCACACCGAAATGACACTTGGATAAAAACAGAAGTCATTTCGGGGTGCTGCATCGGTGTGATGCACACCGACGCCAGTAGAGAAGAAGAGACAGGAGAATCCTCGGGGTGCCACATCGGTGTGATGTACACCGATGCGATCTTGCCGGACAACTCGACTAACTCACGTCGGTATCGCGCATCGGTCAACAGCACACCGACGCGGCTCCTCCGGACATTTCAGCTGCTTCACATCGGTGTGCTGCATCGGTCAGATGCACACCGATGTGACTCCTGCGACAAAACTTTGTATAAATTATTAGAAATTTATTTTATGCACTTATCTTGTTTTTAGTTTACAAAAAACGTGTTTAAGGGTTTGTGAGAAGATTGTAAGAGATTTTGGGTGTTTTAATGCAAGTTCTTGATTGATTGATTTCCCTTCATCTATTTATCTATCTTCTTATCATCTTCCATGAATCTAAACACTTCCTTTATAGGATTTGTGGAGATAAACATGAATTGTGAGTAGTTTTCTAGAATTCTAGGGTGAAGTAGATTTAGGTAATTTTAGTGTGAATCAATGATGTTAGGGCCTAGATTATCAATGATCATTCCTTGTTTAGTGTTCTTAATGCTAATTTGACCATGATCAAGTCGATCTAGATCATAGGAAATTTCTCGCCCGGAAGGTGTTCGATGAAATTCCCCAATGAACTAATCAAGGGATAATGCATTCTTAGCCTATGGAAATAGTTGTCTAAGATGTTTATTGATTAAATGATCTTGTTTCTCATGCTTGAAACTTACTAAGTCACAAATGGAAATTTGTTCTTGATCTAGTAATTTCCAAAGTGATTAATTCCAAGGAATTGGGTTGATCTTGTTGTATGATCATAGTCTAAGGATAAACATTACTTGATTATATTGACATCATTGTGAATCTCTAAAATTACCAACAAATCGTATACTTCACCCTTGGATTCGTTTTTAGTATTGTCTTAAACCGTGATTTGCATTCTAGTTTGAGTTCTTAGCTTTTACTTCAGTCAATTAGAACTTGTTTTCATTAATAATTAGGTTGTTATAAAACCTTCTTTTGATTCGCTTAGATTAAGAAGTTTTATGTATTCTTAGTGTTTAATCTTAACCCATTATGGATTGACATCTCAAGTACTACGATGACATGAGTACGCTTGGGATAATTGAAATTGAAAAGAAATCACAATTACTATCGCCGGAGAAAAACATTCAATCCACGTCGGTATGGTGAATCGGGCTGATGTATACCGAAGTGACTTCTGTTTAAAAACAGAAGTCATTTCGGGGTACTGCGTCGGTCAACCGCACATCGACGTGACTTCCCAGAAATCAGACAGGAGAATCCTCGGTGTCCCGCGTCGGTCTAAAGCACACCGATGTGATTCGGCTCAGATAAGTCAACTCTCTCTGCGCGTTGACTCGGTCTCGAATGGTCCGGTTTACTCGATTTTGACCGGTTTAACACGATTTTTGACCGATCCAAACCGCGTTTGACCCCTTTGACCGAAAAATCTCCTTATTCTTTCTCCTTTGTCGCGAAAACCCTCTGCTCCTTTCTCCTCAGTTGCGATTTTTCCTCTAAATTTTTGAGTTTTCTCTAGATTCTCAACCGATTTTCGTGATTCAAAAACCTTTGTACTCGATTTCTTGAGTTATTCATCATCCTCATATCGATTTCGACCCCCATTCATCAAAAAGGTATGCTCTCTCTTACCCATGGCAAACCTATGTTTTACACAAAATTTGAAATTGTTAAAACTGCTTGAGTGAGACTCGATTTTAGGTGAAAATGCTTTGGTTTGACTGCTTGTTGTGTGGGCTGTCGATTTCAGGAGCAAATTTGGAAGATTCATGGTGAAAATTTGAAATTTTGATACCTAGTGTTCATGAGAGTGAATAGTGACGAAAATCCAAAATTTTTGAGGAAATTGCTTGATTGTTGGGGTTCTCATTAGCAATTGCCTGCTTTCGCTATTCTAGAAAGACGTCATACGGATTTAGCGTGTCACATTCGCAAATTTGTGAAATTGGTCATCGATGTGTTCAAAATTTTTATTAAACTTTTTGCAAATTTTGCCTAATTGTGATTTCTTTCTCTCCTAAAAGGCACAATGACTCGCACCAGTGCTCACCAAAACCTCGAGCAACCAGCACATGCTCCTAGAAAAGGAACTACCTCAAGGGCTCAAGCGGAGAAAGCTAAAGGAAAGAAGGTCGCATCGCAAAAAGAAGTGGTTGCAAATGAAAGCGGGAGCGGAAGTGGAAGTGACCGGCCTGGGATTCGAAAGAAGAAAGCCCCTAAACCAAAAGAAAAACCGCCAACATATTCAGAGCTTTACAAGAAGTTTATGGGAATTGGTTTCAAGGCGACTAAGTACCCGGACCATGTCCTACTAGGAGAACTCGGAATCCAAGACGATATTAGACTCCTCTGCAGGAACATGGGTCTCGAGAAGTTCTTCGACATAGTGTTCCCCGCCTACCAGATCGCCACGTGCCAGTTTTTGGCTTCCTTGTCCGCCACTTTCTACAAGTTCGGGAAGCCCCTCGATAACGAAAACCACGGGTTCATCGAATTCCGGGTTAATCGCACGCATTACAAGATGACATTCCGTGAATTGAGTGCACTATTTGGTTTCCCGGTGGAAGGGACATCAGAAGCTAAATACTTCTTCTTCCCCCCAGGAGAACTCGAGAACTTGTGGAAAACCATTGGGAGTGGTGCTTTCAAACCAGGAGAATCGAAAGGAGCTCTCATTCGTCATCCCGCCCTTCGCTATGCACACAAGATGCTTGCTCATACATTCTTTTCTAGGCGCGAAACGGGCATGGTTCTCGAAGATGAGCTGGGATTGCTCGACATCGGGTTAGTACCACTTCTTGTCACTTTCTCGAATGGGACTGCAATCAGAGGAGAGTCTTACCAGCCTAACCTAGCCTCGGTCCTTGTCTGGTGCCTCCTTCACTACAAAGATTGGGTGTGGACGACGTCGTACAAGACCCCACAATTGAACATAGGCGGGATCATCACTCCTATATTAGAAGCTTGTGAAATCAACGCGGGATTGGTCAAAGAAGGGAGCAAAGTTGGGTTAACAGCTGGAATAGAACGTATAGACGCGTTCTACCTCAGCAAAGCACATTTTCTAGGCGGAAAGATTGGGAGTTCTTATGCCTACAGGTTCGAGCTCGACATAAAGGACGTGGTGAAAGTTATGCTACCGAATCAAGTTCTCACCACAATTAGTGAACGGAGCAACATAACATTCTCCCCGACCAGCGAACAGCTTTATAACCCCGCTATTCACCCGACGCTTGAAGGAATTCGAAAACCGGGGACACGTAGGAAAAGATCCTCCGCGCGTACAAATGAAGACTCGACTAATGCTGATGCTGAAGAGGAACTTCAAGGCACAACGAGCCCCATTTATGGAAGTGAGCGCTATTACTTCCAACCGTACGGTGAACCCATCATCGACACAGCTTCACGCCAAGCGCATCAACAAATCAAAATCCTTCAACGGTGGAACAAATGGCAAGATAAGGCCATACGGAAGTTGGTGAAGACGGTCAAGGGAATGAAAAGCCAAGCCAAAGATATGAAGAAACAAATCAAGGAGCTAACGGCAAAGGTTACCGGAGCGAGCTCATCTCACGGTCATGAGGTGCAAACTGAAAACGAAGGAACCGGTGAAAGCGACATGAACGTCGAAAGGAGCCACTCTTTCCATGGAAACACGGAGACCCAAATCAATGTCGAGGAACCACGCGCTTCTTCCCATGAGCGACGTAGAAGAAAGAGGAGAGCGGTGCGATCACCAACGCCATGTTCGAGCAACATGTCCTACTCAATGGACACATCCTCCTCGGTCGAATTCTAAAAGGTAACACTCTGTTTTGTAAATATTTTTTTTTATGTTTGCATTTTTCTTAGTTTCTCATTTTTCGGTACTTCCTACGGATTTTCTTCTACACCGAGACGGTGTTAAGTAAGTTCGGGGGAGGTACCCGTTGCTAATCATGTGTTTTATTTTGTTTTATTTTATTTGAGTCTCATGCATCCATATATTGCATATAAAAAACTAAAAAAAAAAAATAATAATCAGAAAAATTTGAAAAATACAAAAAGCCATATAGTTTTTACATTGCATTCTTCTTTCTTATTTTTAGGATCGAGTCTAGAAGCATTTAGGAATGCATGGCATATGCATAGGGAGCAATGATATAAATAAAAGCTTAGCATTTCATTCAATGTGATGCCCTTGTTAATCATACCATATTACTTGAACATGTCTTGAAAAACTTGAGAAATTTCGTGCTTTGAACTCTCCACACGAAATTTATTGTCTTGCCGATGTTTGCTTAAATTGAAACCAACTCATAGACTATTGGACTTAATTGAATTTAATTCTGTCACTTATGGGCTTGTGTATGCTAGCTTAACCATGGTCACCTTAAAACATCCAAGTCATATTTACATTTATCTTTACCACTCTTGGTGACTTGGGTGGCCATTTTCACTTATAAATGGTTTCCCCACCTTTGAACCCAACCATTTCATTCCGCCCTTGATGATTTTGTGAGTGAGGCCCTTTTTCTTGATAGTACTACACTTGTAAAATCTCGTAAGTATCGAGAACGACAAAGGATAGCTTCCATTAGCTAGGTTTGGTTGTTCTTGGGAAATTGGCTAGTGATTAGGGATTGAGAATGGTGTTAAGAGTTATTGGTGTTTAGGGAATGAGAAAGAATGAAAGAAAAGAAAGATCATAATTTGAGAAATTTGGTTCCTAGAAAAATAAGCATAAGAAATTTTCGATTCTACTTTGATAAGAAAAAGAAACTCCCCCTAGAAGTGAAAGAAAGAAGGGATAAATGAGAAAGAAAGGGAAAGGAGTAGTGAAGAAAGAAAAGAAAAAGAATCGAAAGAGCGAAAAGATTTTTCTAAGGAATAATTTGAAAAGAGAATGATCAAAAGGGTAGAGGTTTGACTTGGTAGAAGAAGAGGGAAACACTTGGGTAGAGATAATGAATTAGATACTCAAAGCTTAGGGAATGGTAGAACAATGGAAGTGAATACTTTGTATGTGTTAATTGTTCCGATCTTCCTTGCTTTTGCGAAGTGTTTGTACTCCATTTTTGTAGAGTTAACCACCAAATTGATCTCTTGTGCATGTTGATAAATCTTTCTCTCGTTCAACCGATTGGTCTAAAGATCACTTGCCCATTTGTGAGACCGCGCTTTAAAAGGAATAATTGAATGTGAGGGTTGGTTGATATGATGGTAATCAGATGCTCGACTTTGGGTGTAGAGAATAAAATTTGGAGTTAGGATAAGCCTAGAGAAGTTAGAGTGGATTAGGAAATTTGTTCTTGCAATATGTTATCATTTTCTAAGGACATCATGGTGAATGTTTTGCCAGCTTCTTTTGATTTGAGCTCCCGCCTTCAAACCTCTTCTCAGACTTGTTTATTCTGTTTGCTTGAGGGCAAGCAAAAGGCAAGTTCGGGGGAGTTGATAGTTGCATATTTTAACTCTTTTTAACGTGCATTTCATTTAGCTTTTATGTCCTTTACATGCATTTTTGTAGCTTTTCCTTAACATTCCATCAGCTTGGACACATTAGTCAGTTAAGAACAAGTCCTAGTGAGTCTTGCATTGTTTAGAATGTTTCTAGGTGCTTATGGAAGCATTGAGGAGCTTGGAGAAGATGGCATGTGGATCAAGAGCAAAGAAAATCGCCAAAGGAAGAGAAATACAAAGGGAAGAGGAAAACAGAAACCATTTCGGTGTGATGCGTCGGTGTGATGCACACCGAAATGACACTTGGATAAAAAACAGAAGTCATTTCGAGGTGCTGCATCGGTGTGATGCACACCGACGCCAATAGAGAAGAAGAGACAGGAGAATCCTCGGGGTGCCACATCGGTGTGATGTACACCGATGCGATCTTGCCGGACAACTCGGCTAACTCACGTCGGTATCGCGCATCGGTCAACAGCACACCGACGCAGCTCCTCCGGACATTTCAACTGCTTCACATCGGTGTGCTGCATCGGTCAAATGCACACCGATGTGACTCCTGCGACAAAACTTTGTATAAATTATTAGAAATTTATTTTATGCACTTATCTTGTTTTTAGTTTACAAAAAACGTGTTTAAGGGTTTGTGAGGAGATTGTAAGAGATTTTGGGTGTTTTAATGCAAGTTCTTGATTGATTGATTTCCCTTCATCTATTTATCTATCTTCTTATCATCTTCCATGAATCTAAACACTTCCTTTATAGGATTTGTGGAGATAAACATGAATTGTGAGTAGTTTTCTAGAATTCTAGGGTGAAGTAGATTTAGGTAATTTTAGTGTGAATCAATGATGTTAGGGCCTAGATTATCAATGATCCTTCCTTGTTTAGTGTTCTTAATGCTAAATTGACCATGATCAAGTCGATCTAGATCATAGGGAATTTCTCGCCCGGAAGGTGTTCGATGAAATTCCCCAAATAACTAATCAAGGGATAATGCATTCTTAGCCTATGGAAATAGTTGTCTAAGATGTTTATTGATTAAATGATCTTGTTTCTCATGCTTGAAACTTACTAAGTCACAAATGGAAATTTGTTCTTGATCTAGTAATTTCCAAAGTGATTAATTCCAAGGAATTGGGTTGATCTTGTTGTATGATCATAGTCTAAGGATTAACATTACTTGATTATATTGACATCATTGTGAACCTCTAAAATTACCAACAAATCGTATACTTCACCCTTGGATTCGTTTTTAGTATTGTCTTAAACCGTGATTTGCATTCTAGTTTGAGTTCTTATCTTTTACTTCAGTCAATTAGAACTTGTTTTCATTAATAATTAGGTTGTTAGAAAACCTTCTTTTGATTCGCTTAGATTAAGAAGTTTTATGTATTCTTAGTGTTTAATCTTAACCCATTATGGATTGACATCTCAAGTACTACGATGACATGAGTACGCTTGGGATAATTGAAATTGAAAATATCCGTTATCAATCTTGGAGTTCTCATACGCCGTTTGACGGATCTCATCCAATTCGTTGAGCTGAATCAACCTTCTCTCGGATGCGGCTTTGATGTCGAAATTTAGCAATTTCACTGCCCACGCCGCCTTGTACTCGAGTTCCACTGGAAGGTGACACGGTTTACCATAGACAAGATGAAATGGGGTCGTGCCAAGAGGTGTCTTGTAGGCGGTTCTGTACGCCCATAGTGCGTCATCAAGCTTCACGGCCCAATCTTTTCGTGTAATGTTCACCGTCTTCTGAAGAATGCTCTTTATCTCTCGGTTGGATATTTCAACTTGTCCGCTCGTCTGAGGGTGGTAAGGAGTGGCTACCTTATGTGTAACACCGTTCTTCCTCAAGAGTTTCTCGAATAGTTTGTTGATGAAATGCAATCCTCCATCGCTTATCACGATTCGCGGAACTCCAAATCTCGCGAAAATGACAGATTTGAACATCTTGAGGACCACCTTGGAGTCGTTAGTCGGGCTCGCCATTGCTTCGATCCACTTGGATACGTAGTCCACAGCAACAAGGATGTACTTATTCCCGAAAGAAGATGGAAAGGGACCCATGAAGTCGATTCCCCAACAGTCAAACACCTCAACTTCGAGAATAAAATTTTGAGGCATTTCGTTTCTTTTGCTGATGTTTCCTTGACGTTGACAGGCGTCACACTTAGGAACAAAAGCGTGAGCATCACGGAACATGGTCGGCCACCAGCAACCGGCCTGCAACACCTTAGATACGGTCTTGAAGGTAGCAAAATGTCCCGCATAGTTCGACCCGTGGCAATGAAATAGGATTCCCGGGATTTCTTCCTCCGAGACACAACGTTTATAGAGACCATCGGAACAATGCCTGTATAGGTACGGTTCATCCCAAAAGTAATATATGATGTCCCGCAGAAATTTCTTCTTTTTGTACCCCGCAAAACCGTCCGGCTCCACTTCTGCATCAAGGAAATTGGCAATTTCGCCAAACCATGGGATTTCGGGAATTTTACCGGCCCGAACGAACAATGAACCATCCCGCAAAACCTCGACCGCATATACATTCTCCTCGGGGAGGTAGTCATTGATGGGAACCTCCTCGTCTATGCGCATTCTTGATAAATGATCGGCAACTCCATTCTCGATCCCCTTTCTGTCTTTAATCTCGAGATCAAATTCTTGCAACAACAGCATCCATCGCAACAACCTCGGCTTCGAATCTTTCTTGCTAAGTAGATACCTCAATGCAGCATGGTCAGTATGAACTAAGACCTTATAGCCCACCAGATACGTCCTGAATTTATCAAATGTGTACACGACTGCGAGAAGCTCTTTCTCCGTTGTACCGTATTTGCATTGCGCGTCATCAAGACTTCTGCTGGCATAATAGATAACGTGCACCCTTTTGTCTTTTCGCTGTCCCAAAACAGCGCCCACTGCGTAGTCACTGGCGTCACACATCACCTCGAAAGGCAACTCCCAGTCTGGCGGTTGTACAATAGGTGCGCTAACAAGTGCTCCTTTAATCATGTGAAAGGCCGCCAAACACTCATCATTGAAATCGAACTTCACATCTTTGCACAGCAGCTGTGTCAACGGTCTAGCAATCTTTGAGAAGTCCTTGATGAACCGCCTATAGAAACCAGCGTGTCCAAGGAAACTCCTAATGCCTTTGACAGAAGTTGGTGGTTGTAAACTCGTCATCACCTCTATTTTGGCCTTGTCAACCTCGATCCCCTTCTCCGAAATTCTGTGGCCCAAAACGATCCCATCCTTTACCATGAAGTGGCACTTATCCCAGTTTAGAACCAAATGTTTCTCCTCACATCTCTTTAGTACCCTGCACAAATTAGAAAGACATTCAGCAAAGGAGGGTCCGTAGACTGAGAAATCGTCCATAAAAACCTCCATTAGGTCTTCAATCATGTCGGTGAAGATTGACATCATGCAGCGTTGAAACGTGGCTGGCGCATTACACAAACCAAATGACATTCTGCGATAAGCATAAGTGCCATAAGGACATGTGAATGTGGTCTTCTCCTGGTCATCGGGATGAATTGGAATCTGAAAGAAACCAGAATAACCGTCTAGAAAACAGTAGTAAGGGTGGTTAGCCAATCTCTCAAGCATTTGATCAATAAAGTGTAGAGGAAAATGATCTTTTCGAGTTGCAGCATTCAATTTCCTATAATCGATGCACATTCTATGACCAGTGACAGTTCTAGTCGGAATTAACTCATTCCTATCGTTTTCAACTACTGTCAAACCGCTTTTCTTAGGCACTACATGTACCGGACTCACCCATGTACTATCAGATATAGCATATATGATACCAGCCTCTAGAAGTTTCATTATCTCTTTCTTCACAACATCTTTCAGATTCGGGTTTAACCGTCTCTGATGTTCTACAGAAGTCATCGATTCATCTTCTAGATGTATCCTATGCATACAAAGGTCTGGTGAGATTCCCGTAATGTCATCTAGTGAATAGCCTAGTGCTCTACGATATTTCCTCAATTCACACAAGAGTAAGGCAGTATCTACGTTGTTCAGTTCAGCATTGATGATGATAGGGTACGTGTAGTTAGGACCAAGAAACGCGTACCTTAGCCCAGTGGGAAGTGGCTTAAGCTTTGAGTTCGCTCCATGGATTGTCAATAGGTACGGGAGACTCAGCAATTGGCGATTGCTCCTCATTTTCGTCAAGTGCGACAAATGCTACCATCTTCTCCATCATCTTGCTGGAATCCAGCATCTTTGCATAACCCGCTGTGTCCTCGCTCAAGTACCCAAATTCTCCCTCGGACTGTGTCAAAGCGATCTCGAGAGGATCATTCACCAGCATCTCATCTGCTACCCCTTCGGTGGCTTCGGTAACGCAGTCAATCCAAAATGTCTGCCATCGATGATTGGCTTTTTCAGCATCCTATCCACTTCGAACTTCATTATTAGATCTCCTAAATGAAGATCGATCTTGCCCTTTTGCACATCAATAATGGCTCTAGCTGTAGCCAAGAAAGGTCGTCCCAAGATGAGGGGATCCGTTGGCTCTGTTTCTAGCTCGAGAACTACAAAGTCCGCTGGTATATACCCATCTCCAATCTTTACCGGCAAGTCCTCCAGAATACCGAGTGGAATCTTCACGGAACGATCAGCAAATACCAATGACACTCTGGCTGGCTTGAATGACGTGAGACCAAGGCGCTTGGCAACGGGATAGGGCATGAGGTTAACGCTGGCACCCAAATCGCAGAGAGAATGCTCAAAGGTTAGAGGCCCAATTTGCACAGATAGTACGAATCTCCCCGGATCCTCAAGTTTTTCGGGCATTCTTCCTTGCAACACGGCACTGCACTCTTTAGTAATCATCATCACGCCTTCGTCACTTGTAATCTTGTTGGTGACCATGTCCTTCACATACTTCTTCAAGGCAGGAACCATCTGGACCACATCGATAAAAGGAAGCCTCACCGAAAGCTCGTTCACTAGCGTCTTACACTTTGCTTGCTCAAGATCTCTTTGTGTCTTCTTTAGGCGCCTAGGGTAAGGAACCTTAGGTACATAGACACGTGTTGGTGAAGTTAAAGGTGCCTCCTCGAGTTCTTGTGGTTTGGACGAGGAGTTTGCCTCATCAACTACATCATCGTCTTTCACATCTACGGTCTCGGGAATCTTCTCTTTTCCCTTGGACTCAACCGCGGTTTCAATCTCTTTCCCACTCCTCAATTTGATTGCTTGAACGAACTCATTTTTCGGGTTTTGTTCCCCTTTTCCCGGAAGAACTTCACTAGGTCTCTTGGTCGCTTCCGTTGTTTGAGCCACTTGAGTGTCAAGTTTCTTCACATGAGTTTGAATGGCCTCGAATTTGCTATTGAGATCCTGATACATTCCTTCCACTTTGATGTTAATCTCATTAGCCGTCTTTTGTTGATTGACCATCAATTGTTGCATCATCGCCTCTAGCTTAGACTCTTGGCTGGGTTGAGGATTGTTGAATTGCTGTTTTTGCTGAAAACCGCCTTGGTTTTGGAAATTATTTTGTTCTCGGTCTTGCCCGAACTGTTGTCTCGGCTGATAACCGCCTTGGTTTTGTACAAACTGTTTTTGCTGGAAACCGCCTTGTGCATATGGCTTCCGTTCTTGACTTTGCATCCCTTGCTGACCTTGGAAACCCTTAGCGAATATGCTCACGCCCTGATTTGGAACAGTTTGTTTGGGCTGAAAACCACCTTGTTGCGGGTAAACTTGATCCTGCGGGTTTTCAACGTTGGTGCTTATATATGAGAAGTTAGGATGATTTCTGTAGTTCTGGTTGAAGCCTTTGTTGAAGAACCCCTAATTCTGTATGTAGTTCACCTCATCTTCGTACTCTTGTTCTTGCTCAGCACTCTCTTTGTAGAGTCCTTCTTCTCTAGTGTCTTCACAAGAGTTGACAGCTTTTTGATTTCCTTTAAGTAGTGCTGCAATGCCATTAACCTTTGCGAAAATCTCATCCATCCTTTGCGTTTCAGCACCACTCACGCGTCTCGTTCTGTCATACTCGGGATTTCGATGGCTTGAACTCGCAGAAAGATTTTCAATAAGCTCATAAGCTTCCTCCTTGGTCTTTGTCATGAAGTTGCCATTGCTGGCTGCATTTAGACAATTTTTGGAGTCCCAATCTACTCTATCGTAGAAGATGTTCAGCACTTGCTCGTCGGAATAACCATGATGAGGGCATTCCCTTAGGTATTCTCTAAACCGTTCCCATGCTTCATTGAAAGGTTCACCGCTGTTTTGCTGAAATTGAGTGATCTTGATTCTGAGGGAAGCGGTCTTGGATTTGGTGTAGAACTGATCCAAGAAGGCCGACCTTATTGCGTCCCAAGAAGTCAAAGAACCCGGCTCTAGAGATTTGAGCCATCTAGCTGCTCGATCAGCTAAAGAGAAGGAGAAGAGCTTGCATTTCAAATAGTCCGCAGGGACTCCATTTGAGCTTGTAGTGCTGCAAATCTCTTCGAACATTTCAACGTGATCCATGGGATTCTCCGAAGCTTTCCCATATAACAGATGTCTCTCGACGAGAGCAATGATCTGAGGTTTGATCTCGAAGTTCTGCCTCTGAATAGGCGGTGGACGAATAGCGGTTATGTCCTAGTAAAATTGGTGAGGAGTGTCAATACCCCCGATCGGTCTGCGTGCAGGTTGTCTTTGATTCAACTGATGTTGAGCAGCAGCAGCTTGCCTCCGAGCTTCAGCTCATCTATGGACATCAGCAGCAGTAGCTGCTTGGTTTGCATTGGCAGTTAGATCGCCATCTCCATCATGAGCAAGAGGAGGAGGGTTCAAGAGGTTCCCTTCCTCGCCATACTCGTGATGTTCGTCTCCATCAACAGGCAGATTTTGATTGTCCGGTAAGTTAGCCATTTCTCTCCTTTGCAAACTAGCTCTGTTGTTTTCTCGTTCCACTCTTGCCAAATCTTCGTTGTTCAACTCAAGCAGATTTTCAGAGCCTTGGCTTCTGGTCATGTACCTGAGATGCACGGAAAAGAGCAATAATAAAACGAGTTAGTAACGACAAAAATAAATTCTTAGTCTGAACTTTCGTCCAAGACTCATAGGTAACGATTGGTCCCTGGCAACGGCGCCAAATTGATTTTCAGTGTGGTTTCACCAAGTCAATTAATAACTAAAATGCACACTATATCGCAATCATAACGGTTGTCGATTGTAGCACTTTAGGATCGAATCCACAGAGATCAATGTTGCGACTATGAGAATGCATGATGAAATTAAAGCTAAGACGAATGACAGATTTTTTTTTGGTTTTATGGTTTCGAAACTAAGAACGATAACTAAAACGGTGCAAATTCAAATAGAGAAAACGTTAAGCCTCGGGTGACGATACGGGAAATCACGAATAACGGTTAATGCATCTTAAACGGGGGTTAGCATTAAGAAACGTCTAGAACTCAAACCTAATAATAGATTAACCTCCTCCCGGAGTATTAATCCCTATGCTTTAAAACTATGAAGACTAACTCCCATTGAATTCAAATGTTCTAAGCATGCTTTTCTAGTTCGATTTGATAAGTTCACAAGAACGCCTTAACATCAACTCCCGTTGGATAAGGACGTTTTGCTCATCTAGGATAATTCCGGCATCTAGACAAACACTCTCGTGCGCTAGATAACCTAAGATCGAGAACTAAGTGATCAGTTTAATTCAAGCAATAAGAACACCCTAGACGAAGAATCCACCAAATAAATCCCCGTTTAATCTATCCTAAACCGTTAAATCATGAAATCCCTTAACACCCTTTGGCTTAACTAAGAAACTACTCACTCATAAATGCAGAACAAATATAGAGAAATGATGAAGAACACATGATTAACAAAACAGAAATATAAGAGATTAAGAAAACTTCTCCAATATGTAGGATCAAAGGTTTGCTTTCAAAACTTACAAATCACCAAGATCAAAGAGAAGAGTACAGAGTACAGAGTGTATGTTACAACTGGGCTTAGACCCCTTATTTTTCAGAGTTTTTCGTCAAAGAGAGAGAGAAAATTAGGTGAAATAGTTCAAAACACGTTTTTTACACTATTAACAAGAGCTGGATCGATCCATCCATGTATTTGGATCGATCGATCCCATCTTTTTCTTCGGATCGATCGATCCGCTTCAATCAATGATCGATCCATCAAATGTCCGATTTCCTGGATCGATCGATCCCTTAAGGGGGATCGATCGATCCCATCCTTTTTTGCTCGGTTTCGCCGTTTTTCTGTTCTTAGTCTGAACTTTTGTCTAAGACTCATAGGCAACAATTGATCCCCGGCAACGGCGCCAAAAACTTGATGAGCTCAGGTTTTAACCATATATGTAACTACGCAAGTGCACAGCAATACGAAGTAGTAATGTAGGGATCGAATCCACAAGGACCAAGCGTTACGACTATGAGAATGCAAGATGAAATGAAAGTTAAGACGAATGACAGATTTTTGTTGGTTTTATGGTTTCGAAACTAAGAACGACAACTAAAACGGTGTAAATTCAAATAAGGAAAGCGTTAAGCCTCGGGTGACATTGCGAGAAATCACGAACAACGGTTAATGCATCTTAAACAGGGGTATGCATTAAGAATCATCTAGAACTCAGACCTAATAATGGATTAACCTCCTCCCGGAGTATTAATCCCTATGCTTAAAACTATGAAAACTAACTCTCGTTGAATTCAAAGGTTCTAAGCATGCTTTTCTAGTTCGATTTGATAAGTTTACAAAAACGCCTTAACATCAACTCCCGTTGGATAAGGACGCTTTGCTCATCTAGGATATTTCCGGCATCTGAACAAACACTCCCGCGCGTTAGATAACCTAAGATCATGAACTAAGTGATCAATTTAATTCAAGCATTAAGAATAACCTAGACGAAGAATCTACCGAATAAACCCCCATTTAATATATCATAAACCGTTAAATTATGAAATCCCTTAACACCCTTGGCTTAACTAAGAAACTACTACTCATAATTGCAGAACAAATACAGAGAGATGATGAAGAACACATGATCAACAAAACAGAAATTGAAAAGAGATTAAGAAAACTTCTCCAATACGTAGAATCAAAAGTTTGCTTTACAAGCTTACAAATCACCAAGATCATAGAGAGTAGTAGAAAAACATATAGATTTGATACCTCTGGGCTTAGACCAGTTATTTCGAGTTTTAGGCGTCAAAGGGAGACAAAAGTTAGGTGAAATAGTACAAAACACGTTTTTACATTATTTACAGAAGGTGGATCGATCGATCCAGGAGGGGGATCGATCGATCCAAAAACTTGAGTTCGATCGATCCTCGATCGATGGTCGGTCTGGCAAATGGGCGAGTTTGTGGATCGATCGATCCAAAAGGTGGATCGATCGATCCCATCTTTTTCTTAGATCGGTCGGTCTGAATCGGTCAGTGCTCGATCCAGCAAATGGGCGGCTTTGTGGATCGATCGATCCAGGTGGTGGATCGATCGATCCCATCTTTTTTTGGTTCGGTTTCGCCGTTTTCTGTTATAGGCTTCCGGACTCCGTCCCGAAATGCTTTTAGACCTGAAATGACTTCTAAAAGACTAAAACACTCGATTATGTACAAAAAGCATGAGTTAGAAAACGTCAAAAACGCAACACATCAGTCGGCAAAAATGAAACCCCTTTTAGAGTCAAAAGTCCAAAAAACCGGAAACAAATTAAAGTACAAAACCTGATGGCTTAAATATTTCGGAGTAAAAACCAAAAATATTAATCCGGAGTAAAAACCAAAAATATTAATAATGGTTTTTTTTTGTTCAATTATACGGCTAAATTAAACATTATAGTCAAATTACAATAACTCATAAGTCGGCAAAGATCGAAACCCTTTTAGAGTCAATAGTCCAAAAAACAGAAATAATTTAAAGTACAAAAGTCGATGGACTAAATCTTCCGGAGTAAAAACCAAAAATATAAATAATTGTTTTTTTGTTCAATTATACGGCTAAATTAAACATTATAGTCAAATTACAATAAATTATAAGTTGGCAAAGATCGAAACCCTTTTAGAGTCAATAATCCAAAAAAACGAAAACAAATTAAAGTACAAAAACCGATGGACTATATCTTCCGGAGTAAAAACCAAAAATATAAATAATTGTTATTTTTTTCAATTATACAGCTAAATTAAACATCTGAAATGAAAGCTCAAATAAAAAAAAGTTTACAAAAGAAATTAAACAACTTTTGAATCTAACAGTACGAGTCAATTTATTTATAATAATATTTGGAAAACGAGAAATAAAAGATATAAAAAATGAAATAAACCTTTCGCACAAAAAAAAATGAAATAAACCTACTTCAAATGTTAATTGTTTTGCTTTTATCAAAAAAAAAATGAATTATTTTTTCCTAAGAAACGATCAATTTGTTAGGTAACAAAAAAAAAAAAAAAGGTTAGGAGGATGGCAACTATCTAATATATCTTCAAACTTATTAGGTCATGGGTGGAAAACAAAGGGTTCCTTTTTGTTGGAAAAAAAAAAGAAGAGAGATTTGGCATTGTATATTAAGAGAAAATGTTGTAATAACAAATAAACTCAATAAAAAATTGAGAATATTACACTTACCTAAAGACATTATCTAAGACACTTTCCACTCCTAAAACATTTAGGGTGCGGTTAAAGTCTAAAATACTCATTCATCTCTTTCTCTTCCCCTTTCCTTTTATTTTTGTTCTGACCGCTTAGTGATTCATTACTACGGAAATTTAATTTATAATCGTAATTGGTTATTTTCTCTCTTTCTCTTACATTTATGATTAATTAAGTAAACGATCAATTTGTGGTTGATAGATAGGGATGCGCATTTTGGTTTGATTTTGGCTTCGGTTTGTGTTCGGTTAATTCGGTTTAACTGAATACAACCAAAGTAAGTTTGGTTTGGTTTGTGTTTAGTTCGGTTTGATTAAGTTTGGTTTGGTTCTAATTTGGTTCGGTTTTTATTTAATTTTACAAAATCAACTTACTAAGTACAAAACGAAAAGAGGAAGAGAAAATGATATGAAAAGAATCTCTATAACATTATTTAAGAAGACATTTTTTAAAATGAACTTTGTTTTGTAAATTATTACATATTATGCCATTACAAATAAGACAAAATAATTGAAATAGGAAAGAATATAATTGTCTTTTAAAATTATTGATGAGAATATGAAAAATATTTATTTCTCATTAAAGAGGTTATTTACTATTTAGTTTCTTAATTATTATGATATTATAAAATAATAATCAATCCATATATATTCAAAGAAAATATATTCGAGATCTTGCAATATTTTTCAATATGATTATTATATTTTATTTGAATATATATCAAAACAAAAATTTGAATTTTGTTTTACTAATTTTATAAAGAGTTAGACACGAGAAAATTGATTTTTAAGAGTTTGTGGACTGTCCACAAAATCCATAGTCATTAAGCGGTGCATATTAGAGTTATGTTTTTAAAATTATAGTTTTTGCGGGTTAGTCCGAATAATATTTTAGTTTATTGCAAAACGGGTTAAGTTATACAGGTTAGTCCGAGTTGACAATTATATATATAATAATTAGTTAGATATATTATAAAATTCAGATAAATTTATTTTTTAAGAAGACATTTTTAAAAATAAACTTTATTTTGTAAGTTATTACATATTATGCCATTACAAATAAGAAAAGATAATTGAAATAGGAAATGATATAATTGTCTTTTAAATGTATTGATGAGAATATGAAAAATATTTATTTCTCATTAAAGAGGTTATTTACTATTTAGTTTCTTAATTATTATGATATTATTAAATAATAATCAATCCATACATATTCAAAGAAAATATATTCGAGATCTTGCAATATTTTTTACTATGATTATTATATTTTATTTGAATATATATCAAAACAAAAGTTTGAAAAATATTTTACTAATTTTATAAAGAGTTAGACACGAGAAAATTGTTTTTCTAAGAGTTTGTGGACTGACCACAAAACCCATAGTCATTAAGCGGTGCATATTAGAGTTATGTTTTCAAGATTATAGGTTTTGGCGGGTTAGTCCGAATAATATTTTAGTTCATTCCAAAACAGGTTAAGTAGACAGGTGAGTCCGGGTCGACACCTTTATTTATAATAATAATTAGTTAGACATATTATAAAATTCAGATAAATTTATTTTTTATTAAATTTCAAAACAATTTTTAAGAAAAAATTATCATGCCCTATATAGCTAAGACAGGTTGAATCCTAGTCTAATACATTTGAGATGTCACAATCTAATTTGATGAAGGATGGGTCAGGTAAGAGAGTGTAAGTGCCTGTGAAAAGGCCGGAGATTACGGTTCCTAAGTTTGATAATGCAATCTTAATTGAAGGCTACCCCAAGACGTTGATCAAAAGGTATATGAATCCACCTATGCGCAAGACATGAATATGATGTTGTATATGCTCCCAAGAATCTGGAAAGTCGAGGAAAGAGTTGCAGGGCGGATTTGGGGCTCAGGCGGTTTCAATTTGATTTTGATCGAGAGGAGGACATCATGGAAGTCATGAAAATGGAACCTTTTCATTTTGACTATTTGATGCTCTCTCTGGTTCGATGGGCACATGTGGTTGATCGGAATTACCCTTCACCAAAAATGTTTTGGGTTCAAGTTTTAGGTGTGCAACTTCATTTCTGGGCTGATCCGACTTTTCAGAGCATTGGGGAAGCCTTAGGAGACGTTAAGGCGATGAACTTATATAGATGAAGGGAAAGTTCAAGTGGTCATTGACGGTTTTAAGCCTCTTTATTCTGAAACTACGGTCGAGTTTCATAGTGGTGAGGAGACTATCGTATCTTTGCGGTATGAACGTCTTTTTGGATACTGCAGATTGTGTTTTAGCCTCTGTCATGATCAGCAAAAATGTCCTAATCGCGGTGATGAGCTCGAGCTAAAAAAAGGAGGATGAGAAGCCTGATGAGTCGAGACAAGGCTCATGTGTGGTTAGTTACAAGGCTGCAGCAACGTATGGTCTCAACAGAAACAAAGAAATGATTAGAAATGGGAGTTCAAGTTATTCACATAATGGCCAGAACAAAGGAAAAGGGAAGGTTTAAGAGGCCATAGATGGTATGAAACAGAACAATTTTGAAGAGGATTATCGGCATTATAAGGGGAGATCAGAACGTAAATACAATGAAGACCATCAAGATACAACATCATGTCAGGTTATGTCCCTCCAAAGGACCTTACGCAAAGATATGTTGTATCTACATCCGGTATCAACAAGTTGAAGCACACATATATGGGCAAGGAATTTTCCGATCATGAAAGAAGAATGATAGAGGCTTTTCACAGGAAACCTGCGGATCACCAAAGTCTCATGGAAAAATCTGAGGGGAATGCAGAGAAGAACAAAGGTATGTCCAGTACGGTTTCACCTGTAGGCAAAACAGTGCGCAAGGGTCTGTTTTTTCAGGAAGATACCACAGTTGTGGATGATTCACATGCTGAATTGCAGGCTAATGTCGCTGGGGAAAGAGGAAGCTGGGGAAATGCAAGACAATAATATGACGGTAACTTTGGATGGGATAATGGATGAAAGGAATGAAATTGATGATCGAGCTAGTAAGATCGTTGCGAGAAAGAAGCTCTTTAAAAAAAACCAACGTTTCTAGGAGTTAATTCAAAGAAACGTTTGGTACAAGTTATTAATTTCCCCTCGCCAAAAAAACAATGTCGAAGAATTCTGTTCGCATCGGAGACGGTCTCTATCCGGGCAAAGGGTACCTCAAACCCGATACCAGATCCGAAAAATACAAACTCTTGATTGGTTGATGCGGATTCTTAGTTAGAATTGCCAGGATCTCGGAAGTCGTTGGACAATAAGCTACAGTCGGAAGGTTTGGAAGAAACATAAACTTACCCACATAATCTATTAATGCTAAGTTATTCATTGTGTTTCATTACTAAAAAAAAAAAAAAAAATGAAGCTTTCAACAAATCTGAATACTTTCATTACATCTCTAGCAACAAAAGTAGTTTCAATCTCCTTTATATAAAAGGGATTGGTTTCCAAGCTTCTCAAGCCTCCACCACAGCATAAATATTCAGAAAAATAATCAGCCAATAATGAAGATACACATCATATAACAATCCATGTGATCAAAAAGATTTTGAGCAAAATAAGGTTTTATGAGATGAAGCGTCCGTTAAGCTTCTTTACTTCTCCAAAAGTCCAAACTGACGCTCTCTCTTGCTACTTCTTATTAATCAAAGCCTTTCGGTTACTTAGATCACATAGCCTCATATGTTTCTTATTCACATCTCATAATACCTCTCCAATTTCTAATTTCGTAGATAATTCCATAAAAAGGTTTTGAGAGTTTAGATCGGCGAAGGAGAAACTTGAGAAAAAGCATAGAGAGAGGAAGGAAAGGGGGAAACTGAAGCTTACAATTCCATAAAAAGATTTGAGAGTGGAATTTGTGCTGATTTGTTGTTGAAAAAAATATTGATTTGAAGTCGGGAATGTCGCTTCATCTCCATTCTCCAATTGTTAAGGTCTGTGATGACTAAAGTTCTATATTGAAATTGAAAGCAAGAGCAAATCAGCTTTATGATCGGTTATTTGGTTATAGATTAAGAGCAAATCCGCCTACTATCTCTTCAACGTCAAATTTTCTTTAATCTGTGGACATCAATTCATTTGGTGATTTACATTTGTTTCTATTTCACTCAACGTTCATAGTTCATACGTTATCTTAATCTCTAGATTTACTTGGCCCATAACTTGAGCAGAGTTTCTATTTCCCATGAAATTCACAGCGATCGAAAAACCTAGGAAGAGAAAGTCAAACGTTCTAAACTGATTCAAACGTTTATCAACCTTACTAACACCTTTCTCTCTTCTCTTCTTAGAAACCCTAATTTGTCATGTATCTCTCTTTCAAATGGCGTCAACAAAAGTTGAATTGAAGTTTCTTGTTCGTGGTCTTGACACTGATGGAGAGGATCTTGAGAAAGCCTTTTTCCAATTTTATGAATTCGGAACGGGTAATTGAAAAGATAATCGATCTTACTGTGTTACGTACGAATAACGTAGTTATTATATATTTTTTATCCAATTCGTAAAATTTATAAAAAATCAATTGAAAAAGTCAATTGGTAAGAGTAGTTTGCCCATGTCCATCGAGTAGAAGATTGTGCCTTAATCTTTCGATCTCTTAGGACCCATCTACACACAGTTGACTCATGAACTCCTATCTCCCACCAGTTGACAATGAGGTTGAATGATTTACACCTTTATATATTAGAGTTAATCTTTGATAACTACCGATGTGGGAGTCAGTTATTATTTCATCCTTTTCAGCCCATATTTGTCTTGGGCCTCACATATCCCTATTATCTCGTTTTAGCCCTCGTCTCTATCATCACGAAGTTCCACGGGAACGATCGATTCCAATCTTCATGATCAGATACTCAGATTATTACGTTTTGAAAGTTCGATCTCATCAGGCAATTCCGTTAAGAGTTTTCTAGTGGAATTTTATATGGTGTTGGAGAAGGAAGATGCATGAAAGTTAAAAAACGAAATTAATATAAATCAAAGCAAAAACATCAAAAGAAATTTTGATCAATCTATATACATTCTCCAACCACTTTTAAGAAAATTTTGAGGAAATCATTATGCTTCCGGATAGCGATGAGCTCGATGATTGGAAAATTTGTTGCTACATCACTTTTGAAGTAGCTACCAGAAGCTATCATGTTGATGATCGGGTTATAACTATGGAATTAAGTTGTTTGGCAGCCATACGCTCGTTTGCCATGGCTGTATTGGAAAAGGAGATGGCTGGGTTATAAGCGTATTTCAAAGATAAAACAAATGTTATGCAGAATAAATCTTATAAAGCTTCTTGGTCTCATGCTAATAAAACCTTTGACTCCAACCGGATAGCCCAAGAACACTCCCTTTTTGCTCTGGGATTTAATTTCTCATCATCTGAGTGTATATAGACAACGCAACCAAATATTTTCAGATAACTAGTCTATCTTTGTATTATACCAAATTAACCTCAACTGGTGTTGTGCAGTCAATGGATGTAGAGGGAAACTTGTTGATCAGATGAACCGTTGTTGAAGCTGCTTCTGCCCAAAAAAACCTTAGGTAATTAACCCTGGCTCACTGAGCATACTTCGAACCTTGTCCATGATTGTTCTATTAATCCTCTCATCAACTCCATTTTGCAACGGAATGTAAGCCACTGTCTTGCATGTGTCTCACTATCCCATTCTCTTTGCACATTGTGTCAAACTGAAAGTTATATAACTGCAAGACCGTTGTCTGTTCTGAGCTTCTTAATCTTTCTTTCAGTTTGATTCTCCACCATGATTCTCCACTCATTGAACCTCAGAAATGCTTCATCCTTAGTCTTAAGAAGCTGAATCCACACTTTTCGACTGTGGTCATCAATGACACTTATATTGACAGTTTCTCAGTGACTTAGGGACATAAGAGGATCCCAATCTGAGTGAACATAGTCCAGAGGACACTTTGACGTATGCTTCCCAGTTTCAAATTTCAGTCGGTGAGCTTTGCCATAAACACAATCTTCATAGAAATCCAGCTGAGAAACCTTTTTCCCATCCAGTAAACCTCTTTTGACCAATAAATCTAGACATCTCTAACCATATGGCCAAGCTTACTATGCCATAAGTGAGTATCATCAGTCTTAGGTTCATTTGAATAGGCTCAAAATAAATAATTATTGCTTTTTTTATGATAATTATTTTAATGTAATGTATTATTTTCAAATTATTGAATAATTGATATTAAAACGGTTATTCAAGGAAAAAAAGTCTTTTTATCTTTTATTTATGGTGACCCAGTACCGAAATTGCGGGATCAAGTTTGGGAACGATGAACACGGACAAGCTTATCCCGTTTAGATATGTGGTTTATAATTGGTGATTTAAATGAAATAACCGGTAATAATGAGAAACAATGGGGAAATTTACGACACACGTAAACTTTTATGTCTTTTAATCTCATGATACGCATCAACTTTTGGAATTCCCGTGCTTAGGAAACACCTTGGAGAGGAAAACGAAACTCAAAGATTGTTCGTTGTCGGTTAGATCGGGCCTTAGCTAATGAAGATTGGCATGAAAATTTTTCATATGTTAAATATTTGGCAATGATTGGGTCGGATCATAGGCCAATTGTTGCCATAATCGAGGATAAACTCCCCTAGAAAAGAAAACAGTTTCGGTTTGACAAATGTTGGATTGGTCGAGACGGTTTAATGGATTCGATTTCCAAGGGTTGGAAGATTAATCCAGGTGGAAACTGTTCATCTTTTGTCGAAAAAATCAGTAGTTGTCGGTAGGAAATATCTAAGTGGCAGAAAAATAACTTACCATACGGTAAGGAGAAAATAAATGAGTTACAACGGGCATTAGAAGAGATACAAAATGATGATACTAGAACTCGGGAGGAATTGATAGATAATCCAAGAAAATTAAAAAAGCATATCAAGATGAAGAGCTTTACATGCAACAGAAAAGTCGCACTCTATAGTTAACGGTGGGGGATAAAAACTCAAAATTTTACCATGCGCAAGTTAAAAAAAGAAAGGCAAAAAACCGGATTGTTGGGTTGCATAATGCATCAGGAATGTGAGTCTCATCAGAAAAAGAGGTTGAACAAGTGGCGGTAAATTATTTTGATGAATTATTTACCTCGACTTCTCCGACGGAATTTGAGAATGAGTCGGTCGAATTTCCGTCACTAGTTTCAGAACAGAACAATGAGGTGCTTACGGCAATGACTACCGAAGAGGAAGTACAAACGGCTCTTTTTAGAATGCACCCAGAAAAATCTTCGGGTCCAGACGGAATGACATCATTATTTTTTCAACGATCTTGGCAAATAGTAAAGGCGGATATTGTAGGACTGGAAAATGGTTTCCTCAAGACTAGGGTTTTTGATCAACGGTTGAATATGACAAATATTTGTCTAATCCCGAAGACCGAGAGACCTAGCCGAATGACCGAATTAAGGCCCATAAGCCTTTGTAATGTAGGATATAAAATTATTTCAAAACTTTTATGCCAAAGTTTAAAGCGATTGCTATCTAACATAATCTCGCAAACTCAATCAGTCTTTGTGTCAGACAGATTAATTTTGGATAATATTCTGACTCAAGAGATATTTCATAGATTACGAACCAATAAGTCATGCAAAGGTAAATTTATAGCGATAAAAACGGATATGAGTAAAGCATATGATCGGATGGAATAGTCTTTTATTGAACATCTTTTGAGAAAATTTGGTTTTGCGGAAAAATTGATTACATGGATGATGTGGTGTATTAAATCAGTACAATACACTACAAGAAAATCGTGATGTTGCAATAAGGAAAAGATGTTGCAATAGGTTAATATATTGTTGCAAATATGGATTTACAATAAAAGTACAACAAATTTTATATTGTTGTTGTTTCAGTGTTGCAAATTCGTGTTTGTTGCAAAGACAGTTACAAATTTTACAATAAATTGATTTCTTGCTAAATTTATTGTATTAATGCTACAATGTTTTTACAGCAAATTTGTTGTATCTTTACAACTACGTTTGCAACTTTTAATTGGCGCAACTCATTGCTACATAACATGTATAACAAATATCGTGACAAATTTACAATAATTATTTTGTCATATACACTCGTTACATATAGTCGGTAACTGTGACGATATCCATAACAAAATTTGTTATAGATAGGATCTTATGATATGCAATTAATATTTTGTTGCCTCATCATGACAAGACTCATCATCCAATGAATTCTGTAAATTGAAGTTCGTTTTGCAACATTCATTACATCACATATTTTTTCTATATTTGTTATTTCACATATTTCACGATGTTGGAGTTATCCAATTATTTTAAATAAGCTGGCGCATATTAATACCAAAAGCGGGAAAACATGTAATACAACCTTTTGGTTTAATCTTAAAATATAAAATAGTTTGCAGGTTTGGATTGATGCTTTTTAAAAAAAAAAAATTACCAAGTCAGCTAAAAATATATATATATATAAAGATTTTGTAACTATTTTATAATAAATAAATGTTGCAAAATAACTATTAAGATGTTGCAAATGTAGTGATAAAAATGTCACATACTTTGTCACGTATTCTGACTCATTTTGTTTTGCAAAAAAGTCACGTTTTCGGTCGTTGAATATGTCTTGCAAATTTTGCAAGACATACATGTAGTAAAAAATTTGTAAATTGGTAGCGAAAATTTGCAGTGAAAAACTTTATCGCCGTTTTGTAATAATTTTGCGGTGTATATTCTTCATTGCAAAAATATTGTAAATTTTGTTGCAAAATTTTGACAAAATCNGGGCTGTGGTTCAAGAGTTATGGCCGATTTAGTGAAGAGATGTCAAGCCGAAATCGTCAAACCGATCGCCAAGGTCGACGCCACCATTTTAACAAGCGAGATCGGTTACAAACCGATCCCCATAACCGATGCCGGCACTTTAGTGACCCATTTTTGTATTTAAGTCATTTTTGTCCAATAAAAACATAAGTCTTCTTCTATTATTTGTGTGTGACGACCCAAGAACTCTCTCTAGAGTTTCTTGGGTTGTTTTTCATGTATAATCCACACTTTTGAAGATTTCTTCAATCTTGTTTCATATTATCTTTATTTGATTCTTCTTCTATCTTTTAATCGGTTTAGATTTGTGATTCTTGTTGTTTTTGTGAGTTGACTTTTCTGTGTTCTTCATGTTCTTAGTATGTTCTTGGTGTTCTTGTGAATAGCTTTTTGTTGGATCATGATTAGGCTTGATTTGGATGGTTTGATGATTGCTTGTTGATGTTTAGGCTTAGATAATCATTTGTTCACATGTTTAGAAGTGATCTTAATGCTAGAGTTGAATTAGCTACTCAATTTCTAGATCATGGTCGATTTACACTCGGAAGAGATTTAGTAGATTGTCTAGAAGATTTCTAAACGTGCTTTTCATTCTTAACTGATGGTCATCGTGATTAAGGTGAATTGTTGGCTTAAAAAGGACTTACGTTTTATGCTTGTTGATAATTTGGTTGCAATTGAGAGATTAGCTAATTCAAATTATCAATAAAGGGTTTAACATCACGGGAGTGAGTTAAGCTACTAGTGTGTGTTCCTTGCCAAAGATTGAATGTTCATTGAATGTTTATGCATCACTAGTAATTTGTCTTGATGGTTAGATGATGGTGATTTAGGATGATCTTTGTTAATTCTTTCACTTAGGTTCTTAGGTTGGTTCTTATTGCTAGATTTGATAAGATAAACCAAAGTTTAGTACTACACCTAGATTAGGTAGTTCTAGTTTGGCGTGACAAACCGAACTAAAGCTACACCCTAAGATTTTTGGTCTCGTCCCATGCTTTAGGGAAGAGAATCGAGTAAGCGGTGTTAGTGCTAGATTAGGTTTGTTCATTCGAGTCTTGAACTTAGGCATCTCACACCCGGAAGGAGTTAGATGAATTGCTTGAACCGAATCTTTTGTGAGCTTTACATATCATTCACAATTGGCCTTTGTAGTTTGTTTTGTTTAGTGAACTGAATGGACTCGTAATTAATGCTCATCGATTATTTTTGATTGCAAACGGGAGTTTAGCTTAATCAAGTAATCGATGAAGAGATTGATACCACGAGAGTGGGTTAGTCTTACGATTGTGTTCCATGTTCTAAGATAGCGTTTAATGCTTCCGAATGAATCATTGCTTAATTGTTAGTCATCTCTTCGATAGTTTAAGCCATGATCCAATGTTTTCTCTTTGTGTTATATTTTCCTTCTTTTATTTTCTTTCTTGCATTTTGATTTCTTTCTTCTTTCTTTTTGTAAAAAAACATAAAACCGTTTTTGCTCTAGCTTAGTTTGTTTCTCGTATCTTTGGTGTGTAATCTTTATTCTCTGTGGGATCGATCCTAAAGTGCTACAATGACATACCGTTATGATTGCGGTAGTGTGCGCATTAGGTTAATTGGTGCGGGTAAAAACACGCGAAATCACGTAGTGATAGCGAACATACGGAAGACAGAAAGAGAAAAATTACTCACGAGTTAAAGGTTGCGAGAGCAAGCCCATCAGTCTCATATCTACTATTTGTTGATGAGAGTCTATTTTTCTGCAAGGCTACCAAACATGAATGTCAGACTATTTTACACATACTTCAACAATATGGGTCAGTGTATGGGTACAAATCAATTTCGCTAAATCTTCTTTACAATTTGGACACACGGTAAACGATGCGGTACAAAACGAGTTCAAACAAATTCTAGGAATTTCCAACATTGGAGGCATGGGATCATATCTAGGCCTTTTGGAAAGTTTCAGAGGAGCCAAAAGTAAGATTGTCAATTTTCTCACAGAGAGACAACATGATCGAATTAATGGATGGACAACAAGGTTATTATCTAAAGGGGATAAAGAGGTTTTAATCAAATCAGTGGCATCAACAATGCCAACATGCGTTATGTCTTGTTTTCGTTTACCCAAATATATAACCACAAAACTAACTAGTACGGCGGCACAGTTCTGGTGGAGTTCAAATGGAGAACAAAAAGGAATGCATTGGTTAGCGTGGAAGAAATTGTGTCGAAATAAATCGAATGGGGGAATTGGTTTTCAAGCAGTAGTGGACTTTAACACTACATTATTGGCAAAACAATTATGGCGGTTGATGGATAAGCCGGATTCATTGTTTGTGCATGTTTTTAAGTGTCGATATTTTCGGAACACATACCCTATACGATCGTACTCCCCGTCATATGGATGGAGGAGCATTATATCGACTAGAGCTCTGGTTAAAAATGGCTAGTTAAAAGAGTTGGTTCAAGTTGTTCTATATCAGTATTGAACGACCCTTGGATACCATCTTCTCGCCCGAGGTCAACAACATGTAAGGGCATAACTATTAACCGAATCTCATGGTCAATCATCTGATTGACCTAGTGACACATATGTGGAATATGAGGTTGATAAACGCAATTATTGACCTGGCTAATGTGACAATTATTCTAAGTATGCCTATAAGCAGTACATATAGATAAGATACTCTTGGATGGCACTTTACAAAACTAGGAAGATATACGGTTAAGTCGGGATACCAAATCGAACAACAAAACTCAAATAACGGTTCTAATATTTTCTATGGTCCAGATGTGAAGAAATTACAGACACATATATGGAAGCTGAAATGTTCTCCGAAATTATGACATTTTATTTCGCATGCCATATCGGGATGTCTCTCGATTTCGGCAAATTTGCGAGTTAGAGGAATTAATTGTGATACACAATGTGCACGGTGTGGTGCGGAAGAGGAAACGATCAATCACGTTCTTTTTTAATGTCCTCCGGCTTTACAAACGTGGGCGATCTCTTAGATACCAACGCCCCCGGGTGTTTTCCCAATGTCATCGGTTTTTTCTAATTTTGATCATATCTTTAGGAGACTTCTAAAAGATAATCATAATAAAAACTTTCATTGGATTGTGTGGTACATTTGGAAAGCGAGAAACGATAAAGTTTTCTCAAATGTGGGCAGAGATCCACAAGAAATACTGAAGATTGCGGAAACTGGAGCAACAATGTGGGAATCGGCACAAAGTAGTGATCAAGCCATGGTATCCCAAAATATTTTCCCTAATCCAGTGTTGTCGCATTATGAAGGATGTCGGTGTTATATTGATGGTTCATGGAAGGAGACCGGTGTTTTTTCCAGACTAGGATGGCACTGCTTTCATGAGGGCGTCGAAAGAACTATAATGGGAGCAAGAAATTTATGAAGAAGTCACTCCCCCTACACGCAGAATTAGAAGCACTCATATGGACAATGCATTGTATGATTGCAAACCAGAAGACGGCGATAGTTTTTGCAACACACTGTTCCGAGCTGGTGAAGATGGTGTCTACCCGAGGAATAGGTAGCTTTTGCATTACACTTGGAGGAATTCGTGAAAAGTGAGGAGGTGTTTACTTTTTTCTTTATTTTACTCATATCACGCGCAAATAACACGAAGGCATACTAGTTAGCACGGAGTGCTCGTGTCTACCTAATGGATATTACTTATGTAAACTCGGTACCCCGGTTTGGATCTCCGAACTGTTCTAGGTATTTATGTTGTTGATAAAAAAAAAAAAAAAAAAATCTAAGATAATAAAAAAAAGAGATGGAAGAAAATCGATATTAATTTTTTTTTTTTTATGGAAATGTGGATGTAGTCTTGATCCCAAGAGTCTTAACCCTATAAAAACTACTGCAAGTGCACATCAAATGATTGTAGTATCTTTGGGATCGAATCCACGTAGATCAATTGAAACACTATGAGAATGCAAGAGTAAAGTAAAGCTAAGACTAATGAGGTTGTTTGTGGGTTTTGCAATCAACTAAAAACTAAGTAAGACAAGTAAACGATGTAAATTCAAAGGGAAGAAACGTTAGGCCTTCGGGTAATTCGCAGGAAATCAAAAATCAAAAATCAGAAAATCAAACAGGAAAATAATCAAACACGTTCTAGAATTCAAATCACTGTTTTATAACCAACTCATTGTCGTAGTATCAATTACCAAATCAAACATTCGTTTGGCTTCATCTAGGCGACTGTGCATGCATATGACCAACCAGTCCTCTTTGAGACATTTTGTGAAAGTCCTCCATACAATCCTTGCTAACCATCAAATCAAACATTCGTTTGGCCTCATCTAGGCGACTGTGCATGCAAACCCCATTAATTAATGAATTGTAAGTGATAGACCTCATGATCATCTCCTCATTCAATTTTTCGGCCTCTATATATAAGCTTCTCGTCTTTCACAAACACATCGATCAATGTTGATTTTTCTCTTGATCATATCACTTAATAGTTGAGAAGCATTACTCCATCTACCGTAATTCAAATGCCACTTATGAGGGAGCTGTATGTAATAACGAGAGACTACACCACTTATTAAGTAACACAGTTTTTTTTTTTTTTTAAACTTAAATCATTAAGATGGCTCATATTAATATTTTCCCCAGAGACATTATCAATAATGACGGTCTGATATGAGTGGGCTAGTGGTTGAGTGCTTTCTTGTTTCTATGAAGCTCATGTCATTCTCAAATGTTCTCTCTGAGACATAATAGCCTGGCTTTGCTAAAGCTTCAGTTACCTCTACATTACCTGTCAACATTCCTACCACTCTTGACATCGTTGGTCGTATTGTATGATCTGTTTGTGTGCATAAGAAGGCCACACAGATTACACGTTTCACTTCTTCCTCGTCAAATACTGTAAGATCCGGATCTACTAGTTCCACATCACTATTGTTTTGGTGTAGGCTCCATGCCTGCAAGATTAGTAAAAAAAGAGAGACTTAGGTTTCACCAAATGAGATTTCCAAAACATATTATAGGATATAATACCCATTCGAGAAGGCATTTTTGGTCATCATCCAAGTCTGGTGAAGAGTTTGGCCTCCCACTGACAATTTCCAGAGCCACAATACCAAAGGCAAACACATCCGTCTTCTCAGTCAAGTGTCCAAGCATGGCGTACTCTGGTGAAAGATATCCACTACATTGTCACATCAACAACGGTAATTAAAATAAAGAGTTTTTAAAAAGACAGACAGAATCGTTCTGCAAACCAAAAGGATATTTACATGGTCCCTGCAACTCGGCTTGTCATGTGCGTCTTCTTGTCATCATATAGCTTGGCCAACCCGAAATCAGAGATTTTTGGGATCAGATCCGAGTCGAGAAGAATATTGCTTGCCTTCACATCCCTATGCACTATACGTAGGCTTGACTCTTCATGCATATATGCTAAACCTTTGGCTACTCCCAAGCATATCCCAAAACGGTCTGACCAACTAAGTTGCAAACTCTTTCCGTCTGCCACAAATATCATGAAACGTGTAAGTAAAAAGCTGACATTTACAGAAACATCAGAGGAGGACGATCCTCTGATGTTTAGGATGTTCATTTAAGATGTTCATGAGCATACCGAATAGAGCTTGATCTAGACTTTTGTTTGAGAGGTATTCATATACAAGCATACGCTGATCATCCTCAATGCAACATCCATATAGTCTAACAAGGTTGCGATGCTGAACAGCTGATATAGTGGCAATCTCCGCAACAAATTGGTCCTTGCCTTGCCTGGATGCAACTGACAATTTCTTCACGGCTATCTCTCGTCCGTCGTTGAGTTTTCCCTGTAGCGCTTAATATTTTCAGAATATCGTCAAGGGGAAATAACAGAATCTTCTATATTACATTCTGCTCCCTGTAGTGGTGTTTAACCCATTCCCTGTTCAGTATTACCTTATAAACAGGTCCAAATCCTCCCTCCCCAAGCTTGTTTGAAGGATCAAAATCTTGCGTTGCAGTTTTGAGCTCCGAGTAACTAAATGTGTAGGGCTTTATGTCCAAACTAAGTAGCACTGCAAAAGAGAGTACCAGTTTGAAAGTTACAATGTTTCATTAGACTTCACCAATATTGCCACAGCTTTTACCTTCTTCGTTCGCCGTTCTTTTTCTTTTCCTACGGATGATTAGAATGAGAGCAAACACCAAGATACTTATCATCCCTGCTCCTACAATGGCCCACACAATAATACCAACTTTTTTCTTGTTCTTGGATGTCAACTTATTACCTACAGTAGGTTTGAAATCTGCAGAGAAGAAATGTGGGGCGTGAGAACTGACATTGGACTCTACGACGATCATATAAGTCACAGGTTCTACCTGGAGTTGTACTGATTGCTGAGACTAACGGCCCATAAGCCCCTGCAAAAGGAACACAACATGTCCCTTTTCCAGCCCAGAAAAGATGTATTTCTAGGTAATTTTCAGATACGATTGCTTTATATGCTCTTTGAACTACTCGGACATCAGAACGGTTAGCTGTTGTACGTATATCAAAATCCTTTTCAACAAGTTTTCCCTGAAAAACAAAAGAAACTCAAAGGTCAGACATCATAAATGAAAGAAGAGAAGTTTGTGATGAATGTAGTCCGAGAATGCTGAATGTTAGGTTTTAACTTGAACAAAACCAATACTGCACATTGCACCAGACATCATAAGTAAGCAAATACTTTCATATGTTCTTTATTTGATAGAAGACACTATGATTATTTTTTATCTCACAAAAAAGTAGAGACATGTAAGAACTACGAATATGATTGGTAGCTCAATGTAATAGTAGAGACCTGGACATATATGTCGAAAACTCTCCTTCCAAGACTTCTCCATGTATTAGAACCTTGTATTTGTATTTCAAGAAATTGAACTGTTACAGTGTAGCCACCATTTTCTAGCCCCAGTCCATAATACCTCAGAGAAGATGTAGACAGTCTTGCTGACTCAAAAAGCTTGTTTGCAAATTGTATATTTGATGAAAGAGCTATGTACTGATTACTGTTACTCCCAGTAAACAGTCCTACATTGCTGACTGCCCATCTCTGCGTTTTACTTACAAAAAATGAAGCTGGTCCAAGCCCCTCATCCTTCTCATACAACGCTCCACTGGTAGACCTGATTTCTGGGCCTCCGCAATTGACTGAAAAGTTGAAATCTGGACACCAATAAAGAGAGAACCATTTTGACAACATACAGACCAAGATATGCATTCCTAACATTGTCTATGCATTTACCCATAAAACTTAGAGTTAGAGCTAAAAATGTAATAAGTTTCAAAGCACTCTTTTTTTTTTGCACTTACATATTCCTTTGCCTCGATTGCAGGGGAAATTCTTCTGGAGGCAGTCTAGTCCCGGGAAAACCCTTTTCGCAAGACCAAAAAGTACAATAATAAGGAATACAGCATGTACATATACATTTCTATGCTTGCGAAGTAGAAACATAGTAGAACTTCAAGCACCTAAGAGAACACAAAATTCACGAAGTTACCTTCTGGTAGAACCTTCCAATGTAAAGTGGTTGGCAATCAGGTTACTGCAGAAAAATACAAAAACTTTCTTTCAGCACAACAATGTATGTTCCGACTAATTTAAGCACACTATTCCCTAACTTACAGTTGCTGGTCTGGTAGGCTAACCCAAGAAGGAAGACTTCCCGCTAAATCATTGTATGAGACATCTCTGTACATAAGCACGTTAAATTATCTTGACAGGTTTTCAATAAATGGTACCTAAAGAGAAGCTGCACTCCCTGACATATATTTGTTACTCACATATTGCTAAGAGAAGAACTCTTTTGAGTGGGTAAGGAACCGTTCAACTTGTTATTTCCAAGAAACCTAAACGAAGGTTACCATATTTATATTCAGTAAGTCCGTGAATTCTAGATAAAGGCATGTTATGAGAAAAAGGAAAATACACTTACAAGTGAGTAAGTTGGCTGGAGTTGAAAAGAGAAGCTGGAATTTGCCCAGTTAGGTTGTTGAAACTCAAATCACTGGAGAACAAATAATGGTATATTGTTTTGTAATCATATGAGGTCTAGGTGCTTTAAGCATGTCATCTCATTTTTGTCATCTTTTCCCATACTTACAGTTGTCGCAGATTCACATATTCTCCAATATTGGAAGGTATGGTGCCCATAAGATTATTGTTCCTTAATACTCTGCATTATGTTTCATAAATGTAAAGAAAATAAAGAGGATCCATCAAGGTTAGGAAAAAAAACTGAATAGAAGTGCCTTACAAGACACTGAGAGATTTCATGTCCCGGATGAATTCGAGAGTGGAGTTACTATTGGATATATCACCTAGTCTCCTGCATTTCGGATTGCGGTCAAATCCAGAACAAGAGCAAGTGAAAAAAATAAAGAGAAAAGAGCATATATCCAACACTTACAATTCTGTCAAAGAAATTAAGTTGGCAAATGACGATGGAACTGGACCACTCAAATTAGTCCCTAGAATTCTCCTGCAGTGAAGCTTGTGTCAAATGTTGAGTATGGCCATTACCATATAGATTGATACACCATCAAGGGTCTGTTGATTGTTTACAGTTATATTACATGTGGAGATTATTTAAGAGAAGAGTGAAAACAGAACAACCAAAGAGCTGCAATATTAAATTTCTTACAGTGCAGAAAGCTTGGTCCACTTTCCTATAAATTCTGGTATCTGACCTGTGAGTTGGATATCATTCATCCAACTTACACAACATAAAAAAAAAAGTCAATCCAATTACGAGTTATACTTACATTTTTAAATGAGTAGCCAAAACTCGAAAATAATCCAGCACATATATACATATTATACTAAGATAAATCTTACGCCTCTTCTAACTCCACGAGATTAGCAAATGATGAAGGGATCTCACCGGTAAGTCCTGAACTTGCGATGTAACTGTCATAAACATGAGTCTCATCAATCTTCCTAAATCTCGGAAGCACTCAAGTGGATACAACGTTTAATATATTCGTGAATACAAAAAGCAAGAGTCTGATGAATGAATTGTTGGTGCAGGTGATGCTAAATGTCAGTATTTAGCTATCTTCAAGCTTTTCGGCAAAAGCGTACAGTAAAAATTTACATGAAGCCAGAGACAGCATCGCAGGGACTCACATTTTCAGTAGCCTAGTGCATTTTCCAATCTCGGCTGGTAGAGAACCAGAGAAACTATTAGTATCAAGCGCACTATAGAAAAAAGGCAGAAGAAACAAACAAATCGTTAGAAATCGGCCAAAAGGTTACGATCAACCTGAAAATGTGATCATATTATGTAGTCAAGAAGTCCTTACAGTGATCTTAAATCAGTAAGCAGTCCGATTTCTTTAGGAACTGGTCCTGACAATGCATTGGCTCCAAAAGTCCTACGACATAAGGAACATTAACACAAATATAAGAACTATGCTCATGTAGGCATACTTTACTAGCTAGGAAAATAAACGTTAGAAAAAATCATCGCTTTACATCCACTGCATTCGGTTAAGATTCCCAATGCGAGGAGACAAGGGACCAGTCAAGAAATTCTGATTTAGATTCCTGCAAAGAAAAAACGAAAAACGAGCAATTGAAAACAAAACGAAACTGAGTGTATTCCAAATCCCATGACTTGGAATGCTTAGCTAAGTGAAGCAACTATGTATATATGCACTCCAAAATAAGAATGTCGTACAAACTGTTGAGGTAAACCAGAGTCCAAAGCTCTTCAGGAATTGATCCTTTGATATCCATCGCTTTAACCTTCCTGTGACATAAGAATACCATAAAAGACTGAGATGAAAGTTTCCTATCCAAAGTTTATATCTTTACGGAATGAGCAAATTTCAAAATCCCACAAGCAAAATTGCATCACAATAATAAAAAACCGAGAGGTTAGAGAAGGAAGAAGCCATTTCTGATCAACCAAAAAATTAAAAATTCAAACTTTCATCTAAAATCATTTCTTTGGGACAATCCGTCGAACACGTACAATGCGAAGATGCGACAAATAGTGCCGTTTTCGAAATTACAGACGCATTTGATGAAAGGGTTATGATCATTGCTCTCGAGAGTAACGGCGTCGTTGACGGCATCTCCGGTGCAAATTTCGCCGCTTATGTTCCACGAAGGTGTCGCCGTTATATTCCACACTTTGAAAATCGTGTTTAGCGCCCGAGCTGCTTTCAAATTTTTCATACATAGCAAAAGACCTAGTTACTGACTAGACTTGTTTATTTTTTTTCCCTTAAAAGTTCAAATTTTGTTGGAGTTCATGAACAGTTGAGTCTGCATTTATAAGCGTTTTAGTAACTTTTGGAAGTTAATAAGAATCAACAACCTATAATTTTTGTTTTTAAACCGAGATTAATGGGTTGAAACCCAGACTAATCCCTGAAAAAAACAGGGCCTTACGGGATTTCGCCAAGTGTACACAAAATGATAAAAAGTAAAAATTAGCAAGCTAATAGATTCTCATCCGTGCGCTCACGCGGGATAAATTTTTTATAGATTTAATATATTAAAAAAAAAATTAATGGGAGTTCATTATGTGGACATAATTTTTTTCTAATCCGCTTTATAACAGGAGTTCAATATGAAACGTAACGAGAGTTCATTATGTAAACATAATTTTTTTCTAATCAGCGGAGGTAAGTTTTAATTTTTTTTTTTCTAATGTTTAGTTCTATCTTTTTGACAAAATGTATCTGTGGATGTAAAAGTTTGAGATGTGTTAACAGTTTTATTTTTGGTATAGAATGTATTATATAGTTTTTTAAAATTTTAATCCACAATGAGGGCATGCAACAATTTTTTATTTGTTTTTGTTTTCTATTTTGTATGGAAAAATATATTTTTTGGTATGACATGTATGATTTAAAATTAGTGATTTTAGCTACCCAAATTTTCTGACCCGTTTTGTTATATGTATTTTCAGTTCTATATTTTATTAAAAATATATATTTTTAATACCTAAATTATCCATCCGGACCCTTACCCATTGTTTTGTTATTAATTTGCGAATAAATCATAATCATAAATATTTTATATAATCAACATATATATCATATCATGTACACCTACAAATCATCATAAATATTTTATATTTCAAATATGACCATTATTTCCATATGTGAATTATCTTTTTTTTTTTCAAATAAAATAGTATTGGTAATCTTAATAAAGTTTTCTAATAGTATAGATATTATTTATAGTACAATATCTAAATTAAATCTAAATTAATATCCAGTTATTATTTTTATAAAGATACAATAACAACTGATTTTTATAATTTTTTGTAAGTAATCTAACATATATTTAAGGAATCCAAAATAATCTAAATTAATATTTAAATTTTCGAAATTTAATTGAAATATAAATTAAAATGAATTTTTTTTTATTAATATTACATCAAATTAATCTGTTTGGCAACATGAATAGTAGTTATCCAAGTAAGGAATAGCCTAATATGAAGGTTTTCCTGTTTGGACACAATATGTATACCTCTTTTAATAGTATACTTTCCAATATATTCCCCCACGTTTTAAATTTATGACTAGTTTATACAAAACATTATTCATCTAATAAATTGAAACGACCGCTCCCCTTTTTTTTTTTTTTTTTAAACAACACAAAAACAAGTTCTACAGCTTACACAAGCTAACAGTTCTATAACAGCAAAAGCAACAACAAAAACAACAAAAACCCCGAGTCCTAGTCATCCCCTCTTCACTGCATCGATTCCACGATCACGCCTTATCTTTACATGCATCGACAAAAGTGATGCATCAACATTTGGCTAACCAAACGCTGAGTGAGATTGATCCTCCCAACAACAGGCTACCAACAAGCACAACAATCAGCAATTATCAACACGAAGAATTAATTAACACCAATTAAAACTTCCAGCACAATTAGCAATTCAATCCCATGAAAACCTAAACCAACGCCTAGCAATTCTACTCCAAGAAAAGCTAAACACACCGCCTGAAAAGTAAACACACAACACGCTTTCAAGGCACAACCAAGGACTGGTATCGACCGATACAAGCCTGGTATCGATTGATACTAAAAACAACACGAGTCAACCGACAAGGAACTGGTATCGATCGATACTGAAACAACACCTGGTATCGATCGATACTAAAACAACTCGAGTCTACCGACAAGGGACTGGTATCGATCGATACACCCATAGTATCGATCGATACTCCCTTGCGACTCACAACCTTCACGAAATCTAAACCCAGAAATCGCCAAGACAAATCCCCAAACTCATCAATCAACCTTAACAAAGCACCACACAAGCTTAATTGCTAACCTTTGGTCACAACTCACATTAGATAGGATGGATCTAGCTCTAGAAGACCTCCCTCTCTTCCCCCTTAGCTCACGCCAAAACCAAGCTCTTCCAACCTCTTCTTCAAGCTTCTCTCCAAGCTCAAACTCTCTTGATCTCGCAAGATCCAAGCTTCACCAAGCTCTTTCTTTCCCTTCCTCTTTCTCTCTCTCTCACGACCAACTCTGATTTTTCCCAAAAGAATGGTTTATCCAACGAAGAAGAGAAGAGGAAGAAGACAACCTAGAGAAAAAACCCCGGATGGTATCGATCGATACAGGCTAGTATCGATCGATACTACCCCCGGAACAGACCCGAATTAATTATTTCCCCCAATAATCAATTTTTCCGGAACGCGGGCATTACAATTCTCCCCCACTAACATATATTCGACCTCGAATCTTCGTTACCGCTCATCTCACAAAGAACCTTAATCGTCGCAATGATTACAAAAACCTTGGCCAACCCGGCCATTTCAACACTCACACGAGGTCCAATACCAACCTCCGAGGTTTCCCACTCAGTCCCTATGCTTATGACACCGCGGCATCATATGTACTTATTGCTCAAACACAAGCCAAACCCCATCACTCAAGACACCGCAGCATCTCCGAGTTCCGAGCATCCGCCATATCCCGCATGATATTCACCATACCTCGCAAGGTATCAACCATACCACAGCACCCAAGACACCGCAGCATCTCCGAGTTCTGGGTATCTGCCATACCACTCCACTCGGTAATATAACCTGCAAGAGTCTCGATACCCCATACCACTCAATTCTAGGTAATATATCCTACGTCTAGGATATACTCCTTACGAATCCACGGTATCACGTATCACTCTAGGCTATAAACCTTCCGAGCCTGGGTACATCGCCAATCACACTCTCAAGACACACAGTCCTGCGAGCTATCGGCACCAGAGGAACTAGTCCTCTCAACGAGCAATAAGTCACACATCTATAAGCATCTCGACTGAACTACCTCCCGTGATCCGTGTAAATCCTCGCAAGGCAACACCGGCATCACCCATATTCCGTACCCGGAATATCTGCCGTGCATAACCAATAACTAGGCCATCGCACCGCCCTTGCGCACCCTCCAGTGTCGGCTCGCTTTAGAGAAACTTGTCAAGACAACTATGACTAGGCTAACTCTAACACCCAACAACTCTCTGTAGTAGGTCATCAATACAAACGTAATAAAACAAACAAGTACCATACGCTTGCAATCCGACCCACCACACAGAACCGTTAAGTGAAATAACTCGGTCCCGTCACTTGACTCATTTTTCCGAACAAGCTTAACTGAAACACGCAACTCTCACAACAGCAATAAGAACATCCATCTTATTATACATCATAATGTAACATCGTTCCACACAACGGAAATACAAAATGAAACACACAAGGCATACAGCTACAACCCAAACTGGAACCTCTCGATGGAACTCAAGCCGCAGCTTGCTTCTGGAACCACTTCCGGAACCTCGCTTCCATCCTAGCCTCTGGCTCCCAAGTTTCGTCCTGCACCCCGTCACAGTCCCACAGAACTCGCATCATCGGAATCTTCTTCCGACGAAGCTCATTGACCCTCCGCTCGAGAACTCTCAAAGGTCTCGCCTCAACGGTCATATTGGGCTGGAGATCTGACTGAATCTCAGCCAATACCTCTTCACCCCTATGCAAACACTTCTTCAGCATCGACACATGGAAGACCTTATGAAATGCTTGCATAACCGCGGGTAACTCCAACCGATACGCTACCGGTCCAACACGCTCTACAATCCGGAACGGCCCCATATACCTCGGACTCAACTTAGTCGCAGTAATGGACCTGTTCGGACCTCTCAGTAAGGCCATCTTGAGATACACGCTATCTCCCGCCTCAAACATAAGCTCTTTCCGCCTCTTATCGGCATAACTCTTTTGCCGATCCTGGGCCTCTTTCATGTTCAGCTTCAAAACCCGGATCTTCTCCGTGGTTTCCTGAACAAAACTTGCACCCAAAGTGCTCCTCTCCCCCACTTGTGTCCAACACAAGGGGGTACGACATGGCCTCCCATACAGAGCCTCGTATGGAGCCATCCCAATACTCGCCTGGTAGCTATTGTTATACGCAAACTCTACCAAGCTCAAGTGATCCACCCAGTGACCACCCCAATCCAGCACGCACATTCTCAACAAATCCTCCAGAGTCTGGATGGTCCTCTCGGACTGCCCATCTGTCTGAGGATGATACGCCGTGCTCAAGTGCACTTTCGTGCCCA
>PKMM01027419.1:213813-294499 GCA_002933915.1 Eutrema heterophyllum | reverse complement strand
GCTGGATTCTACTTTGTTTTTGGAGAGATTTCAGAGAGAGACAATTCTGAACCTCTTGTTTTACTCTTCTGTCTTATTTTATTTGATGATCTATTCAATCATGTTGTTGTTTTCAATCTCCATGTCTGAGTAGATTCCTTGTTAGGTTCAGGGTTCTCATAAGGGTTTTCTCTGAATGTTAGGTTAATTGAATGATTAGGATTCACCATCTGAATTAGTTCTTCGCCTTAGGTTGTTCCCATAGCTAATTCTAGGTTGACGAATCTAGAACTTAGATCTTAGGATAATTGATTAGGCACGAGAGTGCGATTAATTACCTGACAGAACCTAGGTGAGCAAAATAACTATTCGCAAAGAGATTTGGTTTAGTTGTTTTGTGAACAAATCGAACTTGGAATAAAAGCTGGTTTAGACTTTAGGATTCGCAAAGAGATTTGGAATTCTAGAATTTAGATTTAGATAGTTTTCGCAACGAGAGTTGGTTAGCTATACTTTAGTGATTTAAGTTCAAGAACTGCACTAAATCTGAATCATGTTAGTTAGTTTACTTACATTCATTGAATTCCTGAGAAATACCCTGAGCCTATCTTCCTTCCCATCGATTACAACTTGTTTAATTTACGTACTTGCTTTCAATTACATCTTTCTGGTTTAGCTTAATTCGAAACTATACAATCTATTGTGTGAATTCTGGAGTTCTTGTGTTCGACCCCTAACTATATCGGTGCCGTCCCTGGTTCCAACTCGATCGTGAAAGGATCCGACCTAGACGGTGGCAACCCCTGCAACGACTGGAACACATCCTGGAACTCACGAACCACACGAATATCCTGAACCCTAGCCTCTCCGACGGCCTCCGGCAAGGAAATGGTAGTCAAATACGCCTCGCAACCCCTCTCGATCAGACGCTCCGCGTGCACAATCGAGATCACGAGACTCCCGGAAGTCGGTCTCACACCCAGATACACCAACTTCCCTTTCCCTCGGTCGAACTCGACTCGCCCTCGGTGACAGTCCAGATGCGCTCTGAACTTCCCGAGCCAATCCATGCCAAAGATGACATCGTACAGCTCCACTGAGCAGATAAGCAAATCAGCAGACATGGACTCTGCTGCTACCTGAACATCCACGTCTCGCACCCGACCGTGAATTCTCAGGAGCTTCCCTTCGGCAACCTCCACGAAACCCAAACTCACACCGGGCTCGCTTCGAAGATTAGCCTTCTTGGCCAACTCCGGGGAAACGAAGCAATGCGATGCTCCCGTGCCAAACAGCACATGACACTCTACACCCCCAACACACAAGGTCCCTGCACATATACATGTGCCGAGAACCTTAACGCTCCGACAAGCACGACACTCCCCAACACAGAATTAAACTTAGATGAGTCTAAGAAAAATACATGTGATCGGCCTGGAACTCGGCTCTCCGGACTCGGTGATGGAGTACACTCGAGGCGCTGCTGCCACCTGCCTGACGGGGTCACCACCGTGGTCTCACTCTGCCGCAACTGGGGACACTGAGGCCTGATGTGCCCCGCCTCCTTGCAGTGATAGCACACTCGAGGATCCACTCGCACTCCGCCCTTCTGAGGACAGCTCGCCACTCGATGATCCATGCTCCCACAACCAAAGCAACCGGGACCACCCCGACTACCTCTCGAAGTGCTCTCCCGCTTCCGCTTCTGTCCTTGCATCGGCTTACCGCCTCTGCTGGGACAGGACTGCTGCTGCACAGGTCTCGCCTGAAAACTCGGTGTAACCGCTACCACCTCGTCTTTCAGACCCTCCTCAAGCAAAGCTGCAGTCTCAACCAACTCATCAACCGTGCAAAAAGCCCTCACCATGCAACGGTTCCTCAAGTCAACCCGAAGACCCATCAGAAATCTCTGCACACGGGCCGACTCACTCTCAACCGCTCGTCTAACATAAGACCCGAGCCGGTTGAACTCCACCTCATACTCGCGTACCGACCGATCCCCCTGAGTCAAACTCGCAAGGCTCGACTCTAACCGGTTGAACGCCTCCTGAGGGAAGTAGTTGGAGTTAAACTCCTCCACAAAATCCGCCCAAACCATCACGGCCTGAACTCTCCGTGCTGCCACACCCCTCCACCAGAGATGCGCATCACCCTCCAGATAATGGACCGCAATGTCCACTTGGTATCCCGCGGGACACCTACTCGAGAGGAAATTCCTCTCTACCCTCCTCAGCCACGCATAAGCGTCCTCAAGATTAGCACCTCCAGAGAAGAACCCCGTGCCAATCCTCTGCATCTGCTCCATCATCCTAAGGTAGGATGGGAGCTCCTCAGCAACCGCAGCTGCCACCTGAGGCTGAGCCTCCACAACTACCGGACCCACATGAGCCTGAGCCGGTACCCTCTCTGGTAACCGCTCCAACAACCTCGTCAAAAGATCCGCTATGCGATCATCTCGGGCCCGAGCATCACCCGCTGCTACACCCGCAGCACCCGCTGGAACACCAGCCACACTGGCGCTCACGCCAGTCCCAACGGCACTCACACCGGCAACGCCCTCAGACCCAACCGGACTCGCACGCGACTCCTCGACCTGCTCCTCCGCCACGACCCCTACCACGGCCACGACCTCTACCACGCCCTCTAGCCATCTGCATACGTACAGAAGCACAAGCTAAGAAAACTAAAAACAATCATCACAATAAAGATACTCACCGTGGAATCTCGCAAGGCTCGAAGAGGATGATTCTAAGACCCCCACACAACACCCAATTTATTCTAGAACCACCTAGGCTCCTAGAACCGTATGGGCTCTGATACCAAACTGAAACGACCGCTCCCCTTTTTTTTTTTTTTTTTTAAACAACACAAAAACAAGTTCTACAACTTACACAAGCTAACAGTTCTATAACAGCAAAAGCAACAACAAAAACCCCGAGTCCTAGTCATCCCCTCTTCACTGCCTCGATTCCACGATCACGCCTTATCTTTACATGCATCGACAAAAGTGATGCATCAACATTTGGCTAACCAAACGCTGAGTGAGATTGATCCTCCCAACAACAGGCTACCAACAAGCACAACAATCAGCAATTATCAACACGAATAATTAATGAACACCAATTAAAACTTCCAGCACAATTAGCAATTCAATCCCATGAAAAACTAAACCAACGCCTAGCAATTCTACTCCAAGAAAAGCTAAACACACCGCCTGAAAAGTAAACACACAACACGCTTTCAAGGCACAACCAAGGACTGGTATCGACCGATACAAGCCTGATATCGATCGATACTAAAAACAACACGAGTCAACCGACAAGGAACTGGTATCGATCGATACTGAAACAACACATGGTATCGATCGATACTAAAACAACTCGAGTCTACCGATAAGGGACTGGTATCGATCGATACACCCATAGTATCGATCGATACTCCCCTGCGACTCACAACCTTCACGAAATCTAAACCTAGAAATCGCCAAGACAAAGCCCCAAACTCATCAATCAAGCTTAACAAAGCACCACACAAGCTTAATTGCCAACCTTTGGTCACAACTCACCTTAGATAGGATGGATCTAGCTCTAGAAGACCTCCCTCTCTTCCCCCTTAGCTCACGCCAAAACCAAGCTCTTCCAACCTCTTCTTCAAGCTTCTCTCCAAGCTCAAACTCTCTTGATCTCCCAAGATCCAAGCTTCACCAAGCTCTTTCTTTCCCTTCCTCTCTCTCTCTCTCTCACGACCAACTCTGATTTTTCCCAAAAGAATGGTTTATCCACCGAAGAAGAGAAGAGGAAGAAGACAACCTAGAGAAAAAACCCCGGATGGTATCGATCGATACAGGCTAGTATCGATTGATACTACCCCCGGAACAAACCCGAATTAATTATTTCCCCCAATAATCAATTTTTCCGGAACGCGGGCGTTACATAAATACTCTCTCGGTTTCACAAAGAGTGTCATTTTGACAATTTCACACATATTAAGAAAATTATTAAAAGTTTCATATTACCCCTTATTAATACACTAAATACTTTTTTCTCTTTATTTAATACACTAAAAATAAGGTTAAAACTGAATTTTTGTTCAAAATCATGCATTGAAAACATAAAACGATACTCTTTGTGAAACAAAAATAAAACCTTAAAACAACACTTTTTGAGAAACTGAGGGATTAGAAGTTTTCTAAGGTTTTAATTTTATTCAGTTTTGAGTTTTCTATGCCTAATGATTATGCTATTTTATTATTCAGCTATTCTGCTATTTTGTTATTCAACTGACATACCAGTCAAAACATAAATAGTATTTCCATTTAACACATTTACAATGCCTAAAAAAAACTATACATAATTTGTAGATGGTGAAACTAGATCCCTAACCGAACCTTTTTTTAGTATGTGCAAATAGAGCAATTGACAAGTCCCGACTTAAAAAAAAAAAAATTTATAAGAATATTTCAACTAGATATATAAATTAGGGTCTAAACTATTTTTAAAATTTTATCATATTAAATATACTCTTAATAAAAAAATTGAATAGCACCTACAAATAGTTTGAGACGGCTCTCTAATCTTAACTTCACATTACGAATCCGAAAAAAATCAGTGAACCACACACTTTTGGTTCACAGCCTACAATATGGTAATCAAAATTTTCTACAAGATGTTCAAAGAGGAAGAAGGCAGACACATACCTTCTTCGGGATGAGTGGTTTGGTTTTGGGCTCGAACCATTTGAACCGTTCCGGAATTACACACGAACCATACCGTCAAAACCAGACATAGAGACAGCCGTAGCATCAGCATCGTCGACGACCAAACAAAACAACGGTGGTGGCGACGATGTGAGAAAGCTATCAAAATTCGACGGTCTTTTCTTCCGTTCAGAAACTTAATTAAGTCACTTTGACTTTATATATTTGGGAATTTAAAGAGATTAGGTTGCTAATTTGAATTAATTAATGATCTAATGAACACACTCATCATTTCATTTGTGACCAGGTCGAGTGCATGCGTAACAGAACGTCGAGTGGAGCTTGACTTATCTGTACGTTTGCTGTTTCAATGAAGATTTTTCAACACAGGCGGTTGTGCTGTCATCACCATCAACCACCGTGGACCTTGTCACCGATGGCGGTCTTCATTTAATTGTTTTTGTTTTAAAAGAATATAATATTAATGGTAAACAAAAAAAAAGAAATATTCATACATGATAATATAATACAAATGTTGGATTTGATAGTTTTTTTAAAACTAATTAAAAGAAATAAAACAACAAATGATTAGTTAAGATAAATATTTATTGTTTCTTAATCTACGTAAAAAATCCCCAATATCAAAATTAGTTTCTCAACATGGACACTATTAAATGACCACTATAGAATTACCGATACAACCCCTACTACTTAGTTTGCTATGTTAAAAATAATATAGTGAGAGGTTGCATAAAAAGGTGGGCGAGTCTTCATATTTATATGTAAGACCACAACATAATCGTCTATTAGATTTGGAGGATTTTTTATTTAAAAAAAAAAACAGATTAAATACTTAACACACTAAAGGGGGGGAACGAAAAGTTATGTCGATTTAGGGTTTAGACGGTTGATAAAAGACATAAAACACTCTATTTTCTGGAAAAAGCGCATAAACACTTCTTACTTACCAATATAAGTAGAAACCGATCCGAAATTTTGAAGAAGAGTAAAGACTATATCTCCAAATCCAGAAAAATTCTGAAGCAATTGGTCAACCACCTGACGGAAAAGAAACTCGGTGCTGAATTCAGTGCCAAACCACCGTAATTCGAAACCACCGATATCCTATCCTCAAATCCTGTATTCTACGCCACTCACCGGAGAACCACTTTTGAAGGTATTTACGGTGATACACACAATTTCCAATAGTTCTTTCGATGCAAATCTGGTTTTCATCTCTATTTTGTTCTTGCCGCCGCTCAAGACATATTATTATATTTTCCAGATGGAAGATACATATCTAGGTCTTCCACTAAGGATTCATGCTGTCAATCAAGAGCTTCTAGGTGAGCACGTGAATGTCTACCAAAAGATGTCTATTATTTCCGACATCAAAGAACCCCTCGACGTTGAGGAACTCGTTTGGGAAATTATTTGAATCAGATACATGAGATAATAGTACTATTAAATGCTAACATTTAACAATTAGTTTTAGAATACAATTAAATTAACAATTGTAGTTAACAAATATTAACAATATCTAAATTTTTAACAGTCAGGATGAAGAGGGAATTCATGTTGATCTCGGCGCATGCGACGAAGTTACGGTAAGCTAAAGTTTTCACTGAAGTTAAAGGTTAACTTATGCCCACTTAAAGGTCGACTTATACTTTAAACTTCACCCTGCATGATGTAGAAGCGGGTGACGGAGAACCACCAATGGTAAGATTAAACATTCAAGTAAAATCCATGGAATTGCGAAATCCAAATTACTCTTTTAAGTTAATGCTACCATTATTTTTTTCGTTTCAGGAAAGGGATGAAATTGGCACAGGAGAAACACCAACGGTAAATTAACATTTAATTTAACTTGCACGTTAATGATAAACGTTAACATCTAACTTAATAGTCCTAGTTAATAACTACATTCATATTAACCATTAAGTTAATTGGGTTATCCTTTTTGTTATCGGACAAGGTTTCGCCGAGAAACCCGACCATTTCAAACCCTCCGGACACTGACGTTAATCCATATGTACTCTAACTACTATTGTTGCCCACTAACAATGGTTTCACTATCTTAGTTACTTAATGCACGATGATTAATAAATGTTCACCCAGGGAGTTACAAATAGTCGGAAATAGAGACAAATGAAGTAGTGGTAGAGGGCAAACCATAGTCGAAGTACCGGGATTGATGCCACCTGCACCGAGGAAAAGCAAGCCCCTGAGGATAGTGTCTACTCGCATAGATGATCGTTACCAATGTGACACACGGATGAAGGCCATTATTGGCCAACTGCAATAACAATTTTAGGTGATTTTTTTCTATATATAGTTGTACCAAATTAAACACGGTGATAACGTTTATAGTGGATGTTAACTTCGTTATCATTTGGTAACTCCTAATACCAATATTGAAATTTCTTCAAGTGGCTACAAAACCGACACGGCGATAACGTGTGTAGCAGATAATCTTTAACATTTTTAGTGATGATAACTTTGTTATCAAACGCTCACATTGAGAGAGATGGGTCTAGCTTGGCTGATTTTTTTATGTTAACATCTCTAGTAGATGTTAACTTAGTTATCATTAGTTCACAATTCTACAAATCCTGAAGGTTCTGTTAATGGCCCTCACCGATAACTACGTAAACAATTCAAACATCGAAGAAGTTTCAGAAAATAACATTTATCATTAATGGCCTTAACTTTTTTGCATTGATAGTGTTATGAAAGTAGTTAAATACAAGTTGGAATCATATGTAGTGATTACCTTATGTACAACAAAATTAATCACTAGTTACGTTATTTATGTTACACATCGAAAACCAGAGATGGTCATTAGCATTCCACACCATCCATCTATGTAGCCATATTTCCACCAAAAAACTTCCACTTTAACCGATGCGAGGGCCACTTATGCACCTTGTTCAAGTGTAACGAAAATATTATCAGACAAAGTTAAACATTATTGAAATCCGTTTAGCACCACATCATTATTTTTATTACCGGCAAAGGTCCCGATCCGCATTTTCATCTCGGTCGTCGTCCGTTCTTGCAAATGGTCTCGGTCCGCATTAAATTATCTCCATTACTCCACTATATCTCGGGGCAGCGCATCCCGCTGGCTTGTATTATCACCCCATATACGCAATGAGGAGCCACGCCTTCGTGTCTGTTGTTACTTGGTGATACCCCCCCCTCCCCAACATTAATCATATTCATGATGATATAGTGCTCATGTAACAAACGCGTTAAACTGCGTAATATATTATTTACATGCGTTTCTGTTGGAAGATTCATCAATCTTAGGTATCAAAGGCGAATGATAACTTTGGTCACCGCTAACCCTAGTTATTATCGTTGTCAAAATCAAGGCAACAACTGCTAAGTTATCACAAACGTTGCTATCTTGCGGGCATCCAACGATATTAACTAGGGTGCAATTTTTTTTATTAGTTTTTATGGCACCAAAGTATAATTATAAAATTATCAAACATCCAATATCTTTACATAAAATCTAAAATAGTGGGCGGTGGATTACACCATTATCCCCACAAAATCTCGCTGATATGTTGCATTAAATGCAAAGACCCTCTATTAAATGAGTCTCACTCCTTCTTTGCTGATAACATCAGTGTAGTGATGGGGACAAACCGGCAATATTTTTCATTAGAGGAGAGAGAAACTGATTTCCAACTATCCATTCACCTCCACTTAATTCAATGGTCAACATATGATATCTACCTAACTCACTCTTTAACAAATCTTTTAACTTTTAAAATCCACCAACTTTATCTATAAGGGATGTTATTGGTTTGTGTGTTTAGAAAGAAATATAAAGATTTAAATTTTATAAAGATTCTAGTGTTATTCAATTAAGATTTTTCAAAACTCTATTAATGTATGGTGTTATTAGTTAATGAATTTGTAACAAGTAGTTCAAAATCATTAAAAGTCTAAAGTGATTGGATTCCTGATTTTATAAAGGGTGATTTAAGTGTATTATAGTTGACCATTTAATTAGGTAAATGGGAAAGATAATTTAAAAATTAGAAAAATATGAGAGAGAAAAAAATATACCATAAGTATCCTTTCATTTTAGATTAATTACAAAAATATCATTGCTCAGAAAATGTTTTTTATGAGTAATAGGGGACCGCCAACACTGTTATATGATCGTTAATATTGTTCATCCAATGCCACACGATACTGTTCCTCCGATGGTTAATTATTTGGTTAACATGATATCGCGATAATTTTACATATTACGTGTTAACTATAGATAAGTTTACGTTTATTTTGTTAACCCTGTTATCATATCAAAATGTTACCTTGCTAACAATAATATCTTATATTGCTAACAAAAATAGCTGATACATGTTAACGTGTTAACAATAATATATGATACTTGTTAGTGTGCTAACAATAATATATGATACATATAACGTGTTAACACAGTATGTTAGCGTGTTAACACATTATGTTAACGTGCTAACGATAATATATGAGACTTGTTAACGTGTTAACACAAATATCCGATACTCGTTACATGTATCAGATATTATTGTCAGTACGTTAACATACTATGTTAGCGGGTTACAAGTTTCAGATATTATTGTTATTCCGATGATGAATAATATCGTCGCATTTAGATGAACAGTGTCGGCGGGATGTCGATGAACAGTGTCGGCATGATGTCGATGAACAGTGTCGCAGCTTTATTAGTTGCTAACACAGTTTTCATCAGTTTTCAAGTCAATGACATTATTGTAATTATTTGAAATAGAAAAAGATATTTATGGTGTAATTTTATGTCTCTATATACTTACCTAATTTTTCAATTAACTTTTTCCAAAAACTAATTTTGTAAATAATTAATACTAGATGTTCATAATACCCTTTTATAAAATCAATGTCTTGTGTCATTCCAATAAAATGAAGAGTTAAATGAATCAATATTAACAGATGATTAAATAATAGAGAGAGTGGTAAGAGATAAATGGAAATTAGGTATATACAATTTGGATTTGTCATCGTTGTCGAAACTAACCCTATAAGAGAGAGAGAGGATGCAGAGAGCATAAATGCTCCATCTGATGGGATACAATCGCTATCTTCACAAAATCCAGATTAATCTATCGCCGCCCAGAATATTAATCCCAACTGTCCGATAAAAGATAATGCATATTTTTATTAACTGTAAATATCTTCTTCTCGATTAGCGTAAAACTAAATTATAGAGAAGAAATTACCGTCTATATTAATGGCGGTACATCAATTGCCTCCATAACTGGTCACAGTAAGTTTAACACAGGAAGTTAATACCATCCATATTATTTACTGCATCTGTCGTTGTGTACTAACGTTGGTATTGCAGCTTCGTTTGGTGAGCCCTACAAGGAAGTTAACGATAAACTATATATATTTTGTAGATGCTCAAATTTCTGTGATCACTAATATTCTTTGTCACTTATGCTCATCAAAGCACGTGTCTGCACTGTAATTCGTTGTAAGAAATGGCGTTTGAGGTCCGACTGATTCGTGGCATATGGATTAAGGATTTCGAAGGGAAATGAGACCATATACCTGACTTAATCGGGTTTAACTATGTTCTCTCGTTAAAAGAAAAATATGATTTTAAGACGATAGAGACCGCCGTAAAAAACAAGATGCGTCTACATCCAGGGGACGATGTCGATATCACCTATTAATGGCCCCACTGGATGTTGGGGCCAGATTGGAAAAAGGCATCTCCAATTAACCTTGTTGATGATGAATATTGAAATCCACCAAATCTTATTGATCACAAGATGTCCAAATTGACAAGCTTGAAAGTGGGTTGAGGATCGCTACAAAGGGTTGCGGAATTCCCTTTGATACGATCACGAATCAAGCCTATGTGAATCCACACATTAGACTATGATCTACACTTGTATTCTAGAATGAATCCACAAAACTAGAAATAACAAAACGAACAAAGAAATCTAAATGAATCCACCTAAAGACTCATTTGAACAAAAGACACAAAAGAAGAACTTTTGCAAGAAAAAAGTTTAAGTTTTTATTATCAATTTTCGTGGTGTCTTTACAATGAGAACAATGAACTTTTATAACTCTTACAAGATAATATTTACAATAAATACATTAAAAGAATTAATTCAAATTTGAAAAAAAAAATGAAAATAATTAGCTAAATTAAATAATGGTCTTCTTGCTACCAATTTAGCATTTGACATTGAATGGGAATCATTTGGTTTTGTGAATTTACGAGGATGAGATTCTCATAATAAATCCATGTATTGAAGACATTTGATTCACTATTTTTGATATTGCATTCTCTCCCTCTTCAAATGGTTTTGTCCTGAAAACAGTTTCACATTGAAATTTTTTTTTTCCTCATATTTTTATTTGAATGCAAAACAGTAAACAAAGAAAAAGTTTTTTTTATGTTTTGGATTTCTGTAAAAGAATTTTTTAAATAAATTGAATTAAATGAGAAAACTTTTTTTTTGAAGCTTTTTATGGACAAAAATTATTTATAAAAATAAAAATAATTAGTTTATTAAAGTTATTTTTTAAACATAAAAATCAAAAACAAAAGGATATAATGTTTTTGTAATTTTTTTAATGGGAAAAGTTCTAAAACTTTAAGAAAAATAAAGAAAACTAATTTTTTGATTTTTTCAAATTTTATAAAATCAAAGAACAAAAACANAAAAAAAAAAAAAAAAAAAAAAAAAAAACAATAGAGGATAGGAGTTTTTAGCTCTGATACCAAATGATATAAGATTGGAATCCACCAAATCTTATTGATCACAAGATGTCAAAGTTGACAAGTTTGAAGGTGGGTTGAGGATCGCCACAAAGGGTTGTGGAATTCCCTTTGATAAGATCACGAATCAAGCCTATATGAATCCACACATTAAACTATGATCTACACTTGTATTATAGAATGAATCCACAAAACTAGAAATAACAAGTAACGAACAAAAAAATCTAAATGAGTCCACCTAAAGACTCATTTGAACAAAAGACACAAAAGAAAAACTTTTGCAAGATAAAACTTTAAGTTTTTATTATCAATTTTCGTGGTGTCTTTACAATGAGCTTTTTATAGCTCTTACAAGATAATCTTTACGATAAATACATTAAAAGAATTAATTCAAATTTAACAAAAAAAAGAATAATTAGCTAAATTAAATAATGGTCTTCTTGCCACCAATTTAGCATTTGACATTGAACGAGAATCATTTGCTTTTGTGAAATTATGAGGATGAGATTTTCATAATAAATTCATGTATTGAAGACCTTTGATTCACTATTTTTATATTGCATCACGCTGCCTTGTTCTTGGCCATCCACGCAGACCTTGACGATGTTATTATTTGGGCGCGAGTAATCCCAATGGGTACCGAGAAGAATGTTAACTCATACTCGACCACCATGAAATTGGGTAGGAAAAGGCTAGAGCGTGGCAGTAGTTCCCGAACTGCTCTGTCCACAAGGATCCCTCCAGTGGGAGCAGATGGAGCATATTCCACACCCTTTGGGTTAGTTTCGTTTTGAAATATCGAGAAGTGTTTACAGTTAATGGTTAAGGCATGATAATTTCAGCTATCTGTATTGTTGCACAGTTAACTTGGAGAACGAGACAACCGGAACTGTTATCCCGTCTCCCACAACAATATTAAGTATGTGTCGAGTCTTGTAGCTAAGAAATTATAGTATGTTGTTGGTATTTATGTATTAACTGATATATTTGTTACATGTGAAAGGGGACAACGTATCCGGTTCCGGCCAAGGGCCCATGTCCATTGATTTGCCCCAGCTATGGCGGTATTTCCAGGGAGGACTTGAAATTAACGAATCTGTTAGGGTGTATGACGACTCCCGACGTTCGCCCATTGAACCTCCATCAATCGTTGAAAGCACTATGCAGCTGACGCTCGCCGGTGCTTTTGTTAATGGAAATTTGTTATCGCCAAAACAACCGGGGTTAGCTATTGACTCGTCTGCATCATCTACCGGGACGGTTAACAGCCTAACTAGCGGTTACGGTTACTCATCTGATGATCTAATGGCAGAATGTGAAAACCCAAACAACACCGCCATTTTGTTGATAGGTGAAGGCGAACATCATATTCGTTTATATGCAATTTGGTTGTGGGTGTATATCTAACTAATTATATACAATTTGGTTGTTCTCAGCAAGATGAGCAGCAAATATTTCATGTTGGATAATGTCATGATCGCATAGTTTCGTGTTAATCATTTCCATCAACTTGGAATCTTCGGGGTTTGAACTAGTAGATCCGATGTCTCTCTCTTTACCTTTACCCCTCATGCCTACGACAGTTCTTCCGCTGGTGCCCCTTCTCGACTTTGCTTTCCCAGCTATTTCAGATGGCTTACTTCCCCCTACAAACATTTCACTCTTGAATTTGAACCCTTCGGTTATAAGTTTGAGCATGTTCTTCACCTTTGGGTCTACCAGATCGTCCGCCCAACTAAGATCTTCCTCATCGTTGTCAAACTCTAAGTCTGGCCGAATGATACTATGAACATGATCTTGCAAATTTGACATAATTATGGTGTTAACTAAATTGACTATATATGAACATGATTCGGCAAATTTGACATAGTTATTGTGTTAACAATATTACCAAAATAACTTGGTTTTCATTTATCTACAATTATCTCAATAATTGACCTGAACAACGTACTACATTAATATTGTACTACACACATAAAACTATGTTAACATGATCTTGCAATTTTGACATAGTTATGGTGTTAACTAAATTAACCACATATGAACATGATTCGGCAAAATAGACATAGTTATTGTGTTAACTAAATGAACCATAACGTATTATCACAATAACTTGGTTTTCCGTTACCTACAAATGGCCCAATAATTGAGATGAACAACAAAATGAATAACATACTACACACAGAAAACTACGTTATGTTTACGTCTTTATGTTAACAATGTAATTACATTATACGTGAAGTTAATCTTGCTATCTAGTGTAACGCTCTGCAATAACACTATAATTTACATAATTTATTATTGACCAATGTTATTCAATAAAATTGTTACTTTACACGACTCGTCGATGTCACTAGCATGGTTGAGTTTTAGTTGAAAAGCCTGGCGTTGTTGGGGCAAAAAATCGTCTTCCATATCGATCTCTACACCTCCAGATGGGTTCAGACGTTCACCAATTGCAGGTACTGCTTCAAGTACAACAAACTACATAGCAGCAAATAATCCTTGAACTGCGACATTTGCATTTGCGAGTTTTGAGAGGTCCCTTTCCTTGATGGATGTCAACATCATGTCGAACGACAATCTCCCCCATGGATATTCCAAGAATGACTCTAGGTCTTCGGTCATTTCAGCGTGGTCTTTGACAACTTTAACTCGGGGATAGTGGACAGTTGGAAGTAGTATCCCATCAACAAGCACCATACAAGCCATTTTGAGACGAATTTTCTTGTCTAAACGGCGTTTCCGGTTGAGTATTGCAATTACCCTCTCGATGGTGACATCTTCCATTTTATCAAACAGTTTGTCATAGTTTGGATATGTTGCGGCTTTCCTCTTCTTCATCTCGTTAGTCGGAATTCTGCCGCATTTTAAGCCGGTGACGATTTTGAATTCGCGAAGAGAGAACTTTAATGGGTTTCCAGCAAAAAGAATCCAGATCTCATTCTTTCTATTCACATCAAGTTGTCGAGATAAGAGAAACAAACCAAAAGTTCCATACCACGCCGGCTTCAAAGGTATATCCAACAGTTTTCCAAGAGGAGATTTCCTAATGAATTCCACCTCCTCGTCTTCAAGTGCGGCTACAAGGTCTTGGATTATGCTCATTGTTTTTTATAAGTAATAACTCTCTGACCCCACAGCTCTTGACCGGCTGAAATTATTCTCCGCGGAAGATTCATGGCACTCATCTACAAAAATCAGAAGTTAATTAACCCTTATGCTCGCTTCGTTTCGCTATTTCGGCTCAATCTCGGGCAAGTCTGAAAAAAATATAAAACCTAGAAAATTAGAAGCAAATGGATCGAGTATTAAACGAGATTACCTTGATTATTACTTCTCTTGGCAAAATCGCGTTGTCTTACTGTGTCTGTGTCTGTGGTGGATTCCGGCAGCATCTGCCACGCCTTCGACGGTATTTTGAAGTAATATGTGAGAGGTAATATGTTTTTTTAGGGGTGAGAGTTATGGAGACCTTGATAACTATAAAGTTTTCCCTCCGAAAGTTCAATAAAAAAATAGATTTAGATTTAGATTATGTTGTCACAATTACATCTATAGACACTTTTAAAACTTGAATTACACCAATAGACACTTTCTGCTATTGAGGTACTTTACCTTTGTATAAAGTCTTTTATACCCTTAACCAAACTTGTCTCTAAAATCAAGTGTACACAGAGAACAGAAGAAGCGGAGGCTATGAGCCGGCAAAGTTTTTTTCTCATCCCTAAAATTTTCATGTCCATCTTGCCTCATCTACATATCGAAGGTCACAATTCGTCTTCTTCTTCTACTTCAGATTCGTCTCTAAACCCTATCTTGCCTCCTCTTTCCGCCTCTTCTTCCTCTTTACGCCTCTCCTTCCTCTGGAATTGGATCCCTCAGCCTCGCCGGACCTTCTTTCCACACTGCTGATTTCTCCAACGGCTCTCAAGGTAAGAGTATTGATAAATCAGCTACCCGATTTTTCCCTCCTTTTTAGGGTTTTTACATTGAGGACCGCGAATTTTGATTTTTTTTTGTTAGGGGTTCGTTGAAAAATTCGAGCTTTGTTTAGAATTTTATCCTTAATTCATCATTGTTGGTTGATATTTTCAGATTCTATGAGATAATTTGAAATGGGCATGTTGAGGAAATCAAAAGCGTAGCTACTAATCTGCTTGAGGTATTGAAGAAAGTTGTCATTAAAGAGGCATCCAAGGCTCAGAAAACCGGAAGCACAAACGGCTGCAAAGCTGAAACTACCAAAGATGGTAAGATAGATAGGAAGTATGTTGTCCATCAAAAGGTGGACTGTGTGTTTATGATAGCGTGGACAGTGTGTCATGGACGGAAAACCTAGTACATTGCTACTAGAGATGAATCAACAACATAATCTTCAAATTCCGTTTTAAGGGTTTCTGGGGATTGTGCTTTTGGTATTTGACGGTGAATCAAAGTTTGGGTGTAGAATTTGATATTGTGGATGGGATTTGATGGATACGATATCATGGACATGCTCTTATTTTGACTTATTCCGTTACAACTAATCCACACGCAACTGTCCACAAACATCTGTCCACACATAATTGTTCACAAACATCTGAGGCAAAAAAGTATCCCTTGGGTGATTGAAACTCTCCTAAACAACTCTATGCGTCAATTTCAATGAATTCAAAGTTCTCAGTATCGCGTTAACTTCGAGAAGAAGAAGAAGAGGCTTTCTCCATATTCTGGATTTTGAATAAACAAAAAAAAACAAAACCTTCGAGATTAGGAAGATGTGAAGGCACTGTTCTGAAATGTTTGATTTTTGAGATTTATGGTGTTGTGGAAGTATCAATTGTGGACACAGAAACATGGACAATTAAGCGTGGATATCATATTGTGGATACGCTTATTTCAAGTATCGTATGTTTAGGATTTGTAAAATAGTATAGGTAATATTTGTATACAGACGACATTTGCATATATACAACAATGAGAATTGTGTCCGATCTTTGAAATTATGATTTTGTGGAAATATCAAATGTTGACAAAGTAGTGTGGACATGTTAATTAGCGCAAATACCATATCATGGATATGAACAATTAATAGTATCATATGTAAGGTATTTGCTTTTATGGAAGTATCATTTACAATTTTGGGGAGGTATTGTTTACACAATCATTCAATAGTAACGTGGACAAGGTAGCATGGACAAGTGTTCATGAATATATTAACGTGGACAACATTTTATACAATGTCCATTACCAATCCGTCCACAAAACCTAATCCATAACGTATAAGAAAGCTCTATTAGATTAGATAATGAATCGATAGTATCATGTACAAGCTAATATGGACATCTTATGAAACCTCTATGTTCTCTCATCAATTCAAATCTACCAAACTTCCGAGCCGGAAGCTGGTCGAACCGGAGTTGTGGACGTACTGTCCCTTACCGGAGCGATCACTCTTTCGGTTTCCCGAATTAGTCTTCGAAGTTTTCTCTGTCGCGGGGTTTTGCCAATATGGTTTGTAGTCTTCCCAAACCGAAGCATTCAAGCCTTTCGGTTTGTCTTGGCCCTTCCTCCACTTTTGCTTACACTCGTTCATGTTTCTCTTGAACTGCGTACGCGCCTCCTTCATAAACTCCTTTTCAACTGTGGTCGTGTCGGAGTGATGCCATGTAAACTCTTGCTAAGAAAATAAAAATAAAAACTTATCAAAATATTAAAAAAACATATAAATATATAAAAAATTTTAGTAGTTTACAACTTACCGCAAATTGTCTAAACCAAATTTGCTTCTCCTCGTACGGTTTGTACGGTTACCGCAACTTACCGATATCTGAAAATTTCTTGTATGGTTTGTCGAGCATCGAATGCAACATCCTTAAAACGGACTTGCTAATCCCGTTGTTCGATATACCAAACCTACAAAAAAATAAAAACTATAAACAATTTTACATAAAAAAAAAATAGAACACTGATTTTACCATGTCGATCTTCCAATCAGACGTTGATCGAGCCGTATGTGCAAATCCCTCCCCGGTTGTTGGACTAACTCCTAGATGGACATGATTGGAGGAGCTTGACTGTGCGACTCCGGGACATTCGCACTTTGTCTTGGACTAGGGGTCTCCGATGGCGGATCGTTATGTTGATGTGGTTGAATGCCTCGAGACGAACCACTGCGGCGAATGTTATCGAAACCCTCGTACGACCTACAAAAAAAAAAAAAAAAATTGTTAGTTGTTAGAGTTATTAAAAATGTAGAAAATACTAAAAATATTTCCAAAAAACAGAAAAAAAACTTATGAAAATTTAGAATTTGTTTTATTTGCCAAAACGTTTTATATAACATAAAAAAATTTAAAAATCACTTGTAAAATGCAAAAAAAATTACTAATATTCTAAACAAAATTCTAAAACACTTATAACATTTAAAATCACATGTAAAATGAAAAAATCATTTATAACCACTTGTAAAAAAATTTTAAATCACTTTTCAAATGCAGAAAAATGTTCTAAAATTCTAAAAAAAATTAAAATCACTTTTGAAATAATAAAACTATTTCACAATTAACACAAAAATATTTTCCTATTTTTTCAATATTATTTCTAAAATATTTAAACACAAAATCGACATTATTAACCTAACAACAATCTAACCTAAATTCTAACCTTTCATATTTATTCAAATCTAACAAACCTAACAAATATAACAAATTATTAACCTAAAATCTAAAAAATCTAACAAATTAAACAAATCTAACAAAATCAATTAGGGAAAAAATAAAAAATAAATTCTTACATGGCTAGATGGGCGACGGCGGCGGCGTGGAGACAATTCCGGCGAGGGTCTTCGACGGCGGCGGCGGCGACCTAAAGAAGAAGAGAGAGAAGTTAGCAAGGAGGGGAGAAGAGGAAGAGAAGAGGAAGAAGAAAAGAGAGAGGAGAAGATACCTTGGACGGCGGCGGTGAGGGGAGGGCAGCAACAGACGGCGGCGGCGACGAGAGAGAAGAGATCCAAAGAAGGAGAGAAAATGAAAGGAAATGAGGAAGAAGAAGAACAGTTTTCGATTTATTGAACACGATTTCCGACCGACCCATACGGTCGGGATCCGGTCGGGAATTTTTAATAAACCGCGTACAATGAATTTCGATAAATTTTGTTTGGCGGTTTATTTCCCGGTTTTTTTTTAGAATGGCCGGAAATTAGTTGGAATTCCCGACCAATTTCCGACCATTCAAAAAAATTGCATTTCGAATAATTTAATATTCGTCGGAAATTGGTCGGTAATTTCCGACTAATTTCCGACCATTTAGGGTTTAGGGTATGAAATCCTAAATTTGAATACCGTATAGGCTTTAAAAAACATCTAAACATCTTATGTCTGAAAACAATCTGGCAAGGTAAACATAAATAGAGTATATGACGATTTTTATGAATCGATAAGAGAACGGGTTTAACCTCTCTTAACGAAACATAGAACTTATACTTACACTTTTCGTTTTCTTGTAAGGTTTGGATTAAATGCTCAAAAATATTGATTCTTAAGATAGTTGGACATTGAATTCTTTGAAAAGATCATATCTAACCCTAGCAAACATAAGTGTAAACAAATTTTTGCGGTTTGAGGTTTCGAAACCCCGTATGGTCGGAAATTGGTCTGGAATTTCCGACCAAAATCCGACAGTCTTAGTTTTAGCCGAGGAAAATTGAACTGATTTCAGTTCTAGCCAGGGGATTCAATTTTCCTCGGCTAAAACTAAAACCGTCGGAAATTGGTCTGGAATTTCCGACAAAAATCCGACGGTCTTAGTTTTAGCTGAGGAAAATTGAACTGGTTTCAGTTATAGTAAGGGGATTCAATTTTCCTCGGCTAAAACTAAAACGGCCGAAAATTGGTCTGGAATTTCCGACCAAAATCCGACGGTCTTAGTTTTAACCGAGGAAAATTGAACTGGTTTCAGTTCTAACCAGGGGATTCAATTTTCCTTGGCTAAAACTAAAACCGTCGGAATTTGGTAGGAAATTCCAGACTAAAACCGACGGTTTTAGTTTTAGCCGAGGAAAATTGAACTGGTTTCAGTTTCCTCGGCTAAAATTTATTCTGAGTCCGGATAATTAATGCATACAGAAAATTTTCCAAAGTTTTTAACAAATTTATTCTGATTCCCAATAATTAATGCATATGGAAAATTTCCTAAAAATATTTAACAAATTTATTCTGATTCTGAATAATTTTCTGAAGTAGTTGAATCTGGAATCCTCATTAAAATGCATATGGAAAAGTTTCTAAAATGTTTTACTTAAAAATAAATGCATATAAAAAATTTGTTACAAAATTATTCTCATGAGTCCGATGAATAATCTGAAGTAGCTGAATCGGAATCGTCATCAAATTCTCCCCTCTCTTCTTCAGAATCCTCAAATACTTCGTAATCCCCGCCCATACCGGTGAAGTCAACAACAAGGTCAACCTCAAGAGAATGCTCGATTTCACCTAAGTTACCAATTGGAGTTTCCTGTAAAGGTTCCTGCTCGGAAACACCAGATATCATTCCTCTTGGTTGTATCGACGTTACTGCAATCCACGGGTCTTGCTTGTTCCTAACCCGGGGGTATCGAATATAGGAAACCTGGTCCGCTTGTGAAGCAAGAATAAATGGATCGTATTTCCGATGTCGCTTTCCAGAGTGAACAGATGTTACACCGAATTCGTCCTGACGTAGACCTTCCACTGGATCATACCAATCGCAATAGAACACAATGCACCTCAAACCAACCATTCCTGGATATTTGACTTCTAATATTTCGCGGAGTACACCGTAGTAGACAAATTCTCCGGGTGTAGACGATATACCGTAATTGCATGTTGTCCTTGAGCTCCCTTCACGATAAGCCTTAAAAGCATACCCTCGAGTGCAATACATCGGATAAACACTTGAAACAAAAGTAGGGCCATGCACCATCTCAACTAACCACGTGGGAAATTATACCCCGGTAGTAGTCATCTGATCAACATGTACAAAGTGTGGACAATCTTAAACAATATGTGCTAATGTAAGCATGTGAAATTTAGTTAAATTGAGGGAAATCGAGCACTTACGTAATATTGCAGCCAACCCGAGAATTCATTCTGTTTACGGACCGCAAGCTCATCCTCTGTGCAATATGGAAACCAATTACGAATTTGGTCTATGTATATCCTGTGAATAAAACAAATAGATTATGCAAAAATACTATCAAAGATTTTTGGTAATTACTAAACATCAAAATCAGGTACGTACCTCTCATATTCCAAAACGTCGTCGCAGTTTGTCAGAATATATGTATGCAAATGTCTTTGTTCCTCCTCTGTTAGTCGCCGAGGCCTCCCTTTTCCACTAAGCCTTCCAATTTGTGCAAATAGATTTGGGACATATACCGGATACGGCGGTTTTTCTCCTCCATCATCATGCCGTGCAGGTCGTCTACTTTTAGTCTTCACTGAAGATGGAAAGTAGTAGCTCGCAAAGTTGGATGCTTCTTCATTAATGCTCTGTGCAACAATAGAACCCTCGACTCTTGCAAGATTTTTCACCTTCTTCTTTAGGTGGAACATATACCGCTCAAAAGGATACATCCATCGATATTGAACTGGCCCACCAAGTGCTGCTTCCCTAGGGAGATGAATAGGAAGATGTTCCATAACATCAAAAAATGCGGGTGGAAATATTTTCTCGAGGTTGCATAGGAGAACCGGTATCTTCTCCTCCAGGTTTCGGATACCGTCTGCTGTAAGTGATCTCGTACATAGATCCCGGAAGAAAGCACCGATCCCTGCATTAATAATAAAAAAAATTTAGCAAAATTTAGATAATATATATATATATATATCGAACTATATATAATTTTGTAAATGTACCTGCAATAGCTCCATGGACGTTTCTAGGAAGAAGACCGGCAAAGGCAAATGGAAGGAGGCGTTGCATGACAACGTGACAATCATGACTCTTCATCCCTGAAAACTTCCCTTCTCCAATATTAACGCAATTACGAAGGTTAGATGCGTATCCGTCTGGGAATTGAACACTATGCGTAATCCAGTCGAAGAACTCCTCCTTTGAAGGCTCATCCAAACGGAAAGCGGGGGGCAGTGATTTTCCGTTCGACATTACATGGAGGTCCTTCCGCGAACAAATATCTGGCAAGTCCAATATGGCTTTCAAATTATCTTTCGTCTTCTCTTGCACATTTAGAATAGTATTCATGATGTTGTCAAAAACAAAATTTTCAATGTGCATGACATCTAGATTATGGCGCAGCAGATCGTTCTTCCAATATGGCAAATCCCAAAAAATACTCCTCTTGTTCCAATTGTGGTACTCGCCACAACCGTCTACGGGAAAATGACCATTACCACCACATAAAACCGTCTTCTCAGCACCAAAATCTCTCAACTGAGTGATGATGTTATTCCCATCCGGCTCAAGAGGTGGACCATCAAATACTTTTTTACCCTTTTTAAACAATGTCGTGCTCCGACGATATGGATGATCATGCGGTAGAAATGGTCGATGACAGTCGAACCAAGAAGTCTTTCGACCGTGCTTTAACTGGAACGCATCAGTGTTATCTTGACAATAAGGGCATGCCAACCTTCCATGAATCGACCATCCAGATAGCATACCATATGCTGGAAAATCACTTATGGTCCACATAAGTACCGCACGCATCGTGAAATTCTGTTGGAGAGAAACATCGAACGCTTGAACACCATCTTTCCATAACATTTTCAACTCATAAATAAATGGCTGCAAGAAAATATCAAGGGATCTCTTAGGATGCTCCGGTCCGGGGACGAGAATCGTGAGGAACAAAAACTCTCGTTTCATGCACAAACTAGGCGGCAAATTGTAAGGTGTGACGATTACTGGCCACAATGAATATTGCCTCCCATGTTTCCCAAAAGGGTTGAATCCATATGTTGATAACCCAAGGTATACGTTCCTTGACTCATACGCAAAACTAGGATAGACCTCTTGAAAATGTTTCCACGCTTCTGCATCTGAGGGATGAGCAATCTCTCCATATGAGTTATGCTTTGTATGCCATCTCATAGGTCCTGCTGTGCGCTCGGATTGATATAACCTCTTCAACCTCTCTGTTAGCGGCAAATACCACATCCGTTTATGTGGAACTGGTACTCTGCCACCCGTTTCTTGATACCGAGGTTTCTCACAAAAACGACACTTGAGACGTTTTTCGTCCTTTCTCCAGTAAATCATACAATTGTCGATGCACACATCTATCATCTGATACGGCAATCCAAGACCAGCTACAAGTTTCTGAACCTCGTAGTATGAAGCCGGTGATATATTATCTTCAGGTAAAATACCTTTCACAAAATCAGCTATCGCATCCACACAATCATCCGCCAAGTTGAAATCGGTCTTTATAGTCATCAACCTGCTTGCAGTTGATAAAGGCGATATTCCCTCTCTACATCCTCCGTATAGTGGAAGCTTAGCTTCATCTAAAATATCAAAAAACTTCCGAGCTTCCAAATTAGGTTCCTCTATTCCAATACCATCATGAACATACGATGGTACGTTTTCACGAAACGCATCATTCACCATCTGAACGTTTGCATCTACTTCCGGTGTTGGTTCCTCTATCCTACCCGAATAATTAAAACTACTACAATAATGTTGCACAATTGAATCAGTTTCTCTGTGCGTATACCAAACCTTGTAATCCGGCATAAACCCATTCCTATAAAGGTGATTCCATACTTCCTTAATAGAGACTAATCTATGATTCCGACATTTAGTACATGGACAATACAATTTACCGTATTCCGACGTCATGCTATTGTTTGTCGCAAATGTCATGAATTCCTCAACACCTTGTGCATACTCATCCGTCAGTTGATTCATCGTTGGATCTTGCCGTGGTCTATCCATCCACGATCGAAAATAATCATAAGGGTTTGGATTTGAAGAAGACATTTTCGAAGTTTTTTTTTTTGGTGTAAGTTGTGAATGAGGGTGGAGAGATATTTATATGTATTTTCTGCGTATTTCCGACCGGTTTCCGACCGATTTCCGATCAATTTTATAATCGCAAACGGCTATAAAACGGCTAATGCAACGGGCAGATTAACGGATCTATTTCGTCGGAATTTGGTCTGGAATTCCAGACCAAATTTCGACGAACTTACATCGGTCTCTAACTCGTCAGAAATTGGTCGGATTTCCAGACCAATTACGACCAATACAATTTCATCGGGAATTCCCGACCAATTTGGGACGGATCGTTTTTCCTCGGTATTTCGTCGGAAATTGGTCGGGAAATTCCGACGAAATTTTATTGGTCAGAATTCCCGTCGGGAATCGGGCTGTTTTCTTGTAGTGCCATCTCGTATATTTCCTTCTCCTTCATAAATATTCCCTTCACAATTTCCGTTTTGTTTTTTTTTGTTTATTCAAAATCCAGAATATGGAGAAAGCCTCTTCTTCTTCTTCATTCGACTATCATCCATGGCTTCTTCTTCATCTTTATCCGATCATTCTCTGTCCATCAATTTCGATCAAACCTTACCTTTCGTGACGTCATCCCAATTTTTGGTAGAAATCAGAAACACTCAAATGAATTTACCTGACTCTTTGTCCATCTTTAAAGTACACGTCTCATATCCACGCTTTTATATCCGCGATATCTTATCCACGCTCTTGTATCCCCTTCTCCTTCGACAAATTGTTCACCACACTACCATTCATTAGATCACTTTCGCGCTCTCGCATCTACGCTCTCGTATCCACGCTCTCGTATCCACGCTCTTGTATCCACGCTCTCGTATCCACGCCCTGGTATCCACGCTTTCGTATCCACGCCCTCGTATCCACGCTCTTGTATCCATGCTCTCGTATCCGGCCAATTTGAAGCTAGATCGGAGTTGCCCTCTCGGCCATAACCGGATAATTCACGGTAAGAGAAAGAAAACTACCACCGCCACGACGCCTCAGCTTCTTCCCCGACTCCAAGATAATCTCCTCCTAGCTCTCGCCGCCCTCCTCTAGCAGCATCGGAGCACCGGAGAAAACACGAACCATCTCATCGTAAGAGCCCGCCACGCCTCACCCCGCGAATTCACCACGCCACAGCTCCATCAGCCTCGAAAACCGAAGAAACCTCAAAACCTATTCACTCGCCGCCGTCGAACGTGCCGGGCCACAAAAGTCGAAAACAACCACCACCACACCTCCCTCCTCGCACGGTACCACCTACCAACCGGGGCAAACGATTCCTACCACGGGCTGCAGCATCTACTCCGCCGCCGATATTCCTCTTCCTTGCTCACACCGCCGATATTCCTCTTCCTTGCTCACACCTACTTTTCTCTCGTTTTTACTAATCACGTACTGTTAATTGTTGTGAGATTTCACAATTGAAAAAGGGCAGTTTGGGATTTTAATTAAATGTACAGTGAAAAAAGTGTTTAAAGAGTGGGAAGTGTCAATTTTTGTTACATAAACTAGGAAAAGTATCATCCACCGTAAATCGGTTTACTGACAAACGAAAAAGTGGTGGAGCCGATATCTATATATGAACTCGTTATTAGATGAACAATATTCTTGTAGAGTATGGATTTTTTGGTCATTTTGCTATGAATATAATCGAATAAACAGTGTCAAAAAGAGTTCTCCTAATTTTGGGATTATTGGATACCAGTTACTGCAATTTCACTTAAATGTATCTTCGTTAATGAGGTGGTGAGGTGGTAGGCATGGGTGCTTAAATAAAAGACTTGCCAGTAGTTGCTTAGTAATGCTCTCACTTCTTTAAATATCATTTTAAGTATGACCGTGTATCTAATAATAAGTTAAAATTCTAGAATCAAAATATCCTTGGTTCCAGTGAACAGAAGTTAAAAGTCTTTAGTCTTTAGTCTTTACCAATTCAAACAAAAAAACAAAGAGTTGGCTGGACGATAAATAATTATTATTTTTCTGACCAAATGGACGAAAAAAAAATGTTTGATTTGTTCATACATGAGCTTCTCGCTGTGTATATGAACAGATTGAAGAGATTGAAGGATTCTCACCCTCTTTATCTGACGAAGGACCAACAGTGTCCAGTCTTGAGCCTTGCTTAAGCTTGAGCAGTGTTGACTCTACAATGGCATCAAAAGAAACCAAGATGAGTCAAGGCTCGTAATGGTCAAAAGATTCTCAAACCTAAATCCTTCTAATTCGAATTAAGATCAAAATGCAAATTAGCCCTGTAGATTTCAATAAGCAGAGAAACCCATTTATATATCCACCTGAGGGATTCAACCACCAGCTTGGACAATTTGTTGCTCAAGCTAAAACAAACAATACAAGAATTATTCTGTCTTTCTCACCATTCTCAGCATCACCAGGAGGTTCTTTCTCGACCTCATCACCTTCTCTCTCAACGACATAAATTTTTTGATTTCATACCTCATCTTCTCTGACTCTCTGTTTCACGTCTTCAACGATTCCTTCTCGAGTTTGTCTATATCATTTCGTGTGGAGTGGGAATTCGAGAGAAAAAGTCGATTTCGGGAATCGATTAGGGTTCGTGATTTGGGGAAAATCGATTTAGGGTTCTTTAGTTTAATTTGGGGAAAAATTGATTAGGTTTCGTGTATTTGGGAAAACAGACTAGGGAATGAGTGGTCTTTTTACTTGTATTAAACCCACGTTTTTAAGTATAAATGGCGTTTTTTAACATCCATTCGACAGATTAACGTAGTGGGTTCGATAATTAATTAGTGTATTTTTTTTGGAGTCTTGAGTAATTTTTTCACCAATAAACCCACCATAAACAGTTATTTAAACTATAGATCTTGAGTAATTTTTTCACCAATAAACCCACCATAAATTGATATTGGCCCAAAGACTCCAAACTATCCGGCCGAAGATCTATAGGCCTTAATATTTCTTGATCCGTATCCTACTTTAAAATGATCACTGCTAGCTGTCCATATTATAACAAGAAAAAAAAAACTATCAAATTTAAGAGGAAACAAGAATCAAAAAGTAATGTAGTAGATCAATTTTAAATTTCAACATATAATTACACGAGAAAAGGGACCATTAACAAAATAATCTGACATGATGAGCTGGTTGTGTCGATAAGGTAATACCAATTGGGTCATTCGAAAATCATATATATGAATACAGGCTAACTCTCTCCATCTTTCTGCCACGTCAGCAGTTGAGAAGAGGACACGTGTCATTCAGAAAAAAAAAATTCAATTCCCGTCATCTTCTCTTCCTCTTCCTCTTCCTTACAGGTGAAACTCCTCTACCATTACTTCTGTCATCGATTCGACTTCCGCTACTCCTTCCTCTCTTCCCCCATTTTATAAATACTAGAAATCCTCTTTCATTCCCCTATTGTCTCCATCTTCAATTTTCTGGGATTTAGCAGGTGCGCTCCGTCTCTCTCCCTCTCTTTTCTCTTTTTCGTTTACCGTGTCTTTATTATTTCGGTTCTCATGTCCTAGGCTTCTTCGCGGTTCGTCTTTTCACTCGCTCAATTTCGCGGTTCGTCTTCTCACTCGATCTTCAAAATTCTGGGATTTAGCAGGTTCACTCCGTTTACCTTCCTCTCTTTCTCTGTTTCGTTTTGCGTACCTTTATTATTTGGGTTTTTCTGTGATAGTGAAATTTCTACCTTCTGATTTGTGAATTTTCCTGTCCTGCTTCTTCGCGGTTCGTCTTCTCACTCAATTCTGGGAGAAAGGTTTTGGTTATATGGGATAATTTGTTGCAGATTCTCTGACAGTACCTTCTGCTATGTTTAGGTTGTAAAACTGTGTTAAAATTCCATCCAATCGAACTGTTCATTGGTCATAATCTATCCAATAATGATGGCAACTAATCTCTACTTCTCCCAGATAGATGATCTTATGTTTGAGGTAACAATAACTTATATCTCATCATAGCTTTGTATAAAACATTAGAATCTCATCATAGCTTTGTGTGACGTGATGAATTTAGTTGCAAAGGAAGATGACGTGATGAATTTAGTTGCAAAGGAAGAATTGAGATGATTTTATATACAACATCGAATTACATATAGGGATCGAGTGTCCTTACAGATCAGTTTCTCTGTCATAACTGCGATTGGTCAATCAAGGCTTGATAATACTTGCAGGTCCCCGTAGATCTTGTCCTCCATGACTCAGTTCAAGTGGATTCCGCAAGATCAGAGAACACCGTGCAGGCAAACATGCTGCTTGAATTCCAGTGTAACACCCAAATATTTGCATCATGGGTGAGAAAAAACAAAGACTCTGAAGAGGCACGCAAAATAACTCACTTGGAATTTCCAACAAGATTTACCTGGGACAACGACGGTCAAGTGTGGATTCAACAAAAACAGGAAAGTACAATATGAAGAAGAGAAGTTTATTATTACTCCGTTTTCATTTTGTACTGTGTTTTTTGTTGTTGGATTTCTGTTTCATAATCATTGTTTCTTTTTTGATGGACAAATTTCAATCAATAAACATATATCATTTATTTTTATTGGTTTCTCAATATCAAAACCACAGTGTAGTTTATAAACTGAAATGATGATTCAAATAATTAACATTAAATAGTCTTCGACCACTAACATTAAACGCTAATATTATATATATATATATATAGTCCACACTATATGACACCAATAATGAAGAAAACAAAAAAACAACAAATACACTATTACCAGATGTAAAAACAACAAACCAATTGAAAATTAAAAGAAAAATAACATATTATGAAAAATATGTATATTTTTAGGAAATTTACCTTTAAACTAAGTAATAACATATTATGCCCACATTGTTTTTCCAACAACAAAGAAAAATAACCTTATGTATATTCAAATTATGATCATTTTTTCTCATGTTAAAAAAAGGTCAATGAAGAAATATTCCTGGATTTGACAGACTGTCTTGAAGACATCATAGGAAACAGTTTCATTTTCCAGATCAAAGTCACATCCTTTAATTTTGCCGTTACAAACCGGAGCTTCACAGTAGCAAGGATAAGACACAATACAAACAACGCTCAGGTGAGTTCAGCAAATCAAATATTTTGTTATTCAATTCTTTACCTTTATCATTCCAACAATAGAAACATAAATCAGACACAATATTTGACAATGATCAGCCTACTTTCGCAACGGCCAATGCGGACTTTAATCACAACATTCATACTTCAAATGGCCATCTCAACAATGTTGCAAGTGGATCATCATTTATCATTCCAGGTGTGGGAGACATCAACACAATAAGACACTGTATCTAAAAAGATGAAGTTTCAGACGCGTTCAATAAACAACCTTAAATCTTTATTTACAAAGGATATTACTGCCAGCTATTCAGAAACTAATGTTTTTACATTTTAGCATATTTAAATTTTAATTTCTATAGTTTCGTTGTTAGCGTTTCGTTGTTGTTTTCCTCTTTGTTTTATGATAAAAGCACAATGTATGAGATTTCAAATATATGAGATATCTTATGCACACAATTGTGTTTTTAAAATATTATTATTTGATATAACTTAACGCCTCTTAACGCGCCGACCTATTAAACACAGGAAGATATATTTCTGTTTCTTAAGGTTCGAAGTAAAATTAAAAACAATGTAACTGAGAATTAAAAGTGGAATAACACCAACCAAAAACCAAAAATATATGCATCCAATTTCAACGGGAATAACACTTATAATAACAGTATCATATGCATTACCCATCATCTTTTTTATATAACGATTAAAATTCGTGTTTCGGAAGAGATCATTATGTATAAATTAACTCATCTATATTGGCTGCACTTTTAAACGGAAATTACATTTTGGATCAAACAATCACAAAATAATCATAGGCAAGTCTTACTAGACCTACTACTACAAAAAATTAATATTTAACCTTAAAAAAACATACATAAACCGTAGACCGGGTAATTTTATTAAACAAATTGGCTGAAATAAAAACTTAAAAAGTAATTAAGACCTCATTCCAAATAATGATTTTATAACCAATTTTTGGTTTTTTTTTGGCCCAACAACCAACATTAGTTTTCCTAATTTAATATATATATATATATATATATTTTTTTTTTTTCATAACAAATATTCAATACAATTATAAAAAACAGTTATTAAATTAATTAACTATATATATGCATATTCCCTATACTGAACATTTAATACCATAAGGTGTAATCTGGGTCACATGACTGTACTTAGCTGACTCCATCTCCGACCTACTAATACATTCTTCATCAGTTATGCATTCCGCATTTGACCAGATTACTCAAAAAACACAATGATAATATAACCAATTAATAGACGCCTAAACTTATTTTAAAAGAGAATAATAAAGAGAATTAATTACCAAAACATTCTACACCAAAAAATTTATAAACTAAATAAGAACATATGTTCAGCTTAATTTTAGACCAAAAAAAAAAAATTATTAAACCAAAATAAACAGATGGTCAACACACATGGTTTTTCCAACAAAAAAAAAATGAAGTTTACAGAAGCCTTCAACCTCTAAAATTTATTTTAAACAATGAAACATTATTTCACGAAAGACAAATAGTTTTTTTTCATATGCTTTGATGTATCTAACTATACCAACAAATAAAACAAAACTAAAACGTCTAAAACTATGTTTTAAACAAAAAGTAAATACCAATAGGAAATATAAACAAATAATGTGTTCTAATGAGCTTTCGACGGTTATAAACCCTTAACCTTCTTCAAATTTATTGAAAAGACACGTAATAATTATAAATTACACCACTAAATTATCATTAGGGAATATGAAAGGTCTCCCACACTAAATAGCGGCAAAAATATCTACGACAAACAGACACTATAAATACTTATGACAATTTGGATAAAAATATTAACTCATACAACTCACTATACTCCATCAAACTTTAAAATTGTTTTTCCCAATGAAACAATCAAAGCAACCTTCAAACTCTCTCGTATCACTCCCTCGAGATGTTCTCTCAAAAATTCTAGATCACGCTGGACAGACGTCCCGTGAAGATGTAAAACTATCGCCGACCAATGCTGGAAGAATATCAAGATTACAGTTCACGGGATTGGGATCATAAGGAAGCCAGAATATATTAACTCGCTATGGGCAATGGTACCTCCGTATGTTTGCAACTTAAATGACATGGAAAATACATGCGAGAAGTGCTACCACTACAAGCAAATGATCAAATTTGTTTACACAATATAGCAACAATAAAAAATACCATTCTAAAGCTTCGGTCTCTTTGTACTTTTCTTTTTGTAACATTTCTATTTCTGTTCTTTTTAATTATATATTAAATAAAAATATTTATGTTCAAATATTTATGGGCCTACAGTGTTAACAAATAACAACAATCAATTTAGGACTTTTACGTTTACCAATATTGTTTGCTTAAAAAACTAACACATTTCGGCATCATCAATTTGAAAAAAAAAAATATATGTTCATTTTTAGACTATATCACCTATTTAATAACAATATTATTTCCAAAAATTCCAATATAAAAATATCTCAACACTTTCAGAAAACAGTATGATACAATTTTATTTAAAAACATACAAATGCATATAAAATATGACCAAGTAACCAAGAAATACCACATTTAAAATTTACTGATGCTCAATTTAGATAAACCAATTCAACCAAATCTGGACCAACCTGAAACCATCAATCTGGAAAAAAATAAATTATAAATTAAGACGGGTAAAATAATTACACTCTATCTATTTAGCAATAAAACAAATTAAAAAATGTACCCAATAAGCAAGAAGTTCAAATTATGAAACAAAGACACAAATAACCGATTAGAAAGTTTAACTTTTAAAAAGGTAAACTTAAACTTTCATAAATATGATTTAAAGGAAAAAAAAGCAAAGCAAAACCCAGATACTAAACCCCGGTAAAAAAAGCAAATCTTTTCATTATCCTAATTAAGTAATTGTTATAACAATCACAAAACTGCCTTCCATTTTTTTAGTATTAAAAATAAGGTTTAAATTAATAAGTCCTAAATTTTAAACATTATATTACATAATAACATTATCATATTTAAGTTATTATTAATATTGTTAAAATGACATATATGCATACAATTAATTTATGGACGATTAATAAGTGCAGCAACATAACAAAGATAACTACAATTGGCCGTCTCCAAGTAACCCTTCCTCTCCCCCAAAAGTTTTAGCACACAAAATTAATTATAACATGTCCATTCATTATTCCTAATCTGCTAAAAAGCCAAAAAATATGTTAAATGCATATCGTTGCGTAAAAACACTAATAATATAGACACCCACCGAGAATATACTTGAAATCGATATAACACCATATAATGATCAAAATGGAATAATTAAAAAGATTGGAACATGTAACAACAAAGGTAAGGGTTGGTTATCCACAGAGCCGAAGAATATATAATTATTACATTCAAATAACAAGGGTTAAAATAATATACGACCCAAATACATTAAAAAAAACAAACATGTAAAACAATGACAACGGAAAATAATAATTGAATTTATTGGCTTCGCTTTTATGACATAACAAAAACGGACGTCTTAAATAATAGAAATACTATGTACTTGGGGAAAAGTCTAAAAGTTATCAAAAACGGCGTCATTAATACTTTAAGAAGGTGAACAGATAAGTAAGTTGAAAAACAGAAAGACACATAATATATTACCAACTGTTGTGTAATATTATATTTTACGAACAAAAAACTACATGCGCAAAAAAATATTGCTACAACTAATGAAAAATAGAAACTATTAACACATATTAAACCAATACATAAAATAATTGAATCTTAAATGAAATTTCGTCTTCATCGCAAATGGGGAGACTAACACTTTCTTTCTTTCTTTTCCTAAATTAAGATAAACTAACAATTAAACATTTGCTATGGTTACGGAAATACAAGATGCTATAAATATTGAAACGTTAGTTACATTACTCTACCGTAATTAACTATTTATTGATTACACAATGATTCAAGCGTAACGGCCTTATGATTCATTTATTCATGTTTTTATCACATACGATCAGTAGGAATTTGAAAATCAAATACCAACTAAAATCTTATCTTATAAACACATGCTAACACAAAAACAAAAATGTCAAGAGTTTTAAACCGTTACAAGTTCATAAATGACATAAATCGAAATCGCAACTTAATTAACCTTTAACCAACAATTAAAACCTATTATGAAACGCTAAACATCAAAATCATATATAACTCGCATCACGCATCTCATATTCACCCACAAAATTTTAGAAAACACTGAGAACAAACTATAAAGCACGTCATTCTACTCATCCATTTAATCACCCCTTCTTTAAAAAAAAAAAAAAATACTATATGTTTCATAAATAGATTAAAAATTCCACATACACTTATAAATAATCAAATCTCTACAAATGCAGGTACATTCACAGCAAAGCCACAAATGGATGCCCGTACTTCGTCTACACAAGAACATCAACATGATTTCACCGGCCTCGAGAATCTCACAATCGGTACAACTATGAAACATATAACCGTACGTCTGATGCGGATGTGGGAGGCCCGTAACTTCAAGAAAAATGGAGAACTAATGAGTCTTGACATGCTTCTTCTAGATACGAAGGTACACATAACAACAAAAAAATCTGACCTATATAAGATTTTTACAAAACTAATACACCCCCAATCAAATGTAGGACTCCCTTATCCAAGCCTCAATCCACCATCGCCGAATCCCTCAATTTAAACACCTCCTCAATGAAGGACAAGTTTACACCATAAGCAATTTTGAAGTCATACCCGCATATGACCGCTACAAGGTGACCGACAATAAAAACACGATACGATTCACCGACACAACGCAAGTTACAATTGAGGAAAACATAATAAGCCTCATCAAACTTGAGTTCTTCAGAATGTCAACATATGTTGAATATATGGCACTAGCAAATAGCAACATGCAGTTACGAGGTACCCCAAAATTCTAAATTCTGTTACTTTAAAATAGTATGCCATTGACGAATGTAGTAATTACAATATATTAAATAGTATTCCACAAAGGGGAAAAAATGGCTGCGCTACAATATTTACTAACTACCACGTCTTTATAACTTCTACACAGATGTCGTTGGTCAGATATTAAGCATCCAAGGATCAAATCTTCAGGACCCAAATTCGACTCAGAAGATTGTTATCATTCTCTTGCTGAGTGAGTAAGTATCTAACTATCAACGCTTTGTTTAAAAATCACCATTGAGGAAAAAAACATATAAATTTAACTAATTAATCTTAAAGAACAGATTTTATGGATATAACATATTTAATGAAAGAACTATACGTTCAGTAAAATATTTTATCGATTTCAATCATGATTTAAAAATAAACTAATTTAATTGATGATACTTTACTCTAACCTGATTTTTTAAAACCCAGAAAAAATATTATACTAGAGCTGAAAAAATAAAAAATAAAATGAATATGGCCAAAAACTCCCACGATATTACTAACAATCGATATTTCTCAGAGGGACTACTGTTCGGCTCACTATTTGGGATGGTCAAGCATCAGAGTTCCGAACACAGTATTTATCATGTGGCCGAGAAAGTGTTGTGCTTGTTTGCACATGCCTGAATCCCAAGCTCTTTGCAGGTAATACTTTCAGAAACCCAACAACACTTATATTGTTATACAAATTCATAACTAACTTTTAAATTATTAAAACAAGGCACACTTTACTTGAATTCCACGGGAGCAACAAAATTCTACTTTCAATCTGATCTAAAAGTAGTTAGAGAATTTATGAAAATGTAAGTTTAATAATATTTGCTTTTACCTTCTACATTTCATTTTCTACAAAAAAATATGATTGTACTGTAATAAAATATTAAGAAATTAATACAAACTAATTGTTATACAAGGATGGGCATTAATGACCATAGCATCCCACCGTCTATTGAAGATGAGAAGCAAACAGAGAAAAACCTGGAAACAATGACAATCAAAACAATATTGGAATACATTAGATCAAACATGAAACAAGTACGTACATCACTTTTATTCAACAAAACTCATAGCTGAAATTGAGTCATCATTTTCTAACCGAGTAGCCATGAACTTATTAATAATTTTAGGAAAAAGAAGTTATATGTAGAGCTAGAGTCAATGCCATATCTACTCGCAATGGTTGGTTTTACATCTCATGCGGGAAATGCTCAAAAAAACTTGTCCGTGGTGAAACATCTTTTTCATGTACCAACTGCAAAGACAGCAATGCAATTGGAGTGATGAAGTAAGAAATCAGTAAAATAAAAATATAACATAATAAATTAATTGATCACGCTTTTCACTTTCATTATTCTTTTAACTTCCAAATAATTTTAGGTTTAGAGTGGAGATGGTGGTGGTTGATGAGACAGGAAGTACAAACTTTGTAATTTTTGACAGAGCAGCTCAGAAATTGACAAACAGAAATGCAGAAGAAGTCGTTCTACAAGAGGTGATGTTTTGTAATTTTTTAAACCTATTAAAAACTTGTAAACAAAACGTTTCATATGATATACTAATTACAATGTCATATAAAACAGGACACAAATAATAACGATGGAAACCAGCATCAAGATATACCACAGTGTATTTCTGATATCGTGGGTAAGACGATGGAATTTCAGATCAAAATCACCAATTACAACTTCACATCTCCTTACCAAACATTTACTGTCACACGAGTTCTCCGTGAAATTGATGATAAACTTGTAAAGGTACTAAATCTTACTATTTTATAATACAATAAAATCAAATAGGCTGGTAACCAAAAATAAAAGCCAAACAATATTCAAATAATTCTAGGGTACAGAAAAGGTGATCCCAGAAGAAAGTGGTGACGAGGGTGGTTCAAAGATGAAACATCAAACACCAATTACTGAGATAACGCAAAAGACAGATACAGAAACAACTGTTGGTAATGATGTGTGTTGTGATCAGATGGTCGCCCGTCTACAAGAATGCAAAGAAGAGGTATATAACCCCACTACAGAAACAAAGAACTAAAATTTTCATCAAATGTTGCCTTAAGAAGTTTAATTAAACAAACAAATATTTTAGGGAGAGAAGACTAAAGAAGAAGTAAGCATCTCTGGGCGGAAGGTGGAGAAGAATAAGAAGATGGAGACGGAGACAAAGCCGGCTTTTGAAGCTCCACCGAAGAGCAAAAAACAACGCTCCAATTAATTCAAAAGAAAAGCATGGGTTCATTACTATGACGTTGTAAAATGAAGTATTAGAGCCACTAGACTGCCGTCTTAGATCTCATGATTCAAATTGCAAATCTTTCATATTTTAACAGTTCAGTTTATAAAACAATGTTTCCTTTTAAATATTTCCCAATTTTACATGGTAATAAATAAACATGATTTCTTACTTTAAAAAAAGGTAGTTCTTATTATTAACACAAAGTCATGATGAATATAAAAAACCCCACCCACACGCAATCTTGATGTCTTCTCTTGTACAAAACTAAAAAAACGTTAAACAAAGGCTACCTGAATAATTGACAGCCTTTGAAAACAAAACTAATAATAAAATCCCCCCCCGCATAAATTATAATATGTTCGTCTATTATTCATAATCTGTTCAACCAACAGTACAATGAGTTAATTGCATATCGTTACAAAACAACACTAATAACACTCTTTTGGTTAGGGAACACGTCTATAGACACAACCCAGATTAAACTAGAGATAGATATAAAACCATATTCATGCACGATATTCTAAAAGGAATAATATAGAAGTTTGGACCACGTAACAAATGAAAGGGTTCCTTATCCACACCGGCTTAGATTATACTCCCTCAGATTCATAATAAGTATCGTTGTGACACTTTGCACACAAATTAATAAAACATCTTAAAAATTAAATTATACACTTAATATATATAATATCTCTTCGAATTCTTCTTTACAAATGAAGTTGAAATAAGTATTTTTTGCCAAAATTTTCATGAAAATCTAACATGACACTTATTATAAAACAGGGAAAATATCCTCAAACAACACTTATTATGAAACGAATGGAGTATAATTCTTTTCTTTATAAAATATATGGATAAAAAAATCATGTCCAATATTTTTATTTAAAACAAAAACATTACAATTTTTAAAACATAAAATAATGACGGTAATTAATGCCTTCACTTTTATGACAAAACCTAAACGGACTAATTAACTAATAATACTATGAACTAGAAAGAAGAACTATTAATTCAAAATGGTGTTCTTGAAATTCAAATAACGGACATAATCGATGAGGTAAAGGAGAAGGCACAAAATATATAAGCAAGCGTTGTGCATGTAACAAATATTAAAAACCAAGTATAAAGGCAAAAAATGTATTAAACCAACTATACAGAAATATAATTATTGGAACTTGTTCGAGAGGGAAAAAAAATATAGAAACTTCAATCAAGTGGCGAAAATGTCCCAAAGAGAGAGTAACAAATGTTTATTTTTATTTTTGGGGGTTAAGTAAGAAACACTACTACTAGCTAAAACATCTGTAACGGATACGGAAATACAAACGGATATAAATGATTAAAACATATGCTAGAATCAACGGTCAGAATTAAGTGCATAGTAAATACCTTCCGTTGAAAACATGAACAAGGAAATAGGTATAAAACTTGAAGACATTCCCACGAAGAAAACCACAGTTTATATATTCTAATAAAATATCTTTCTCAGATGAACGTTTCTTTTCTATCTAAAATTGATTTGTTGTGGTATAGTATTATCAACTGATAATCCTTCTGCAAAATACGATATTTCTGGGACAAAGATCGTGAGATCAACATACATGCATTCAACAAAAAAATCAAAAGCATCAAGAAGATCAAACTTTTCGTGACCGTCGGTTCGCCAGGATAGTCAATAAAGGTAACTAAAAGGAAGACAATCTAAGGGAACCAAGAATACATCAGAATGTTGGGTACTATTTTTTAATATTGATTCTTCTAATTTATGGTGTAAAATATAAAGAGAACTTAGGACAATGGTAAAAGTATGAAATTAATATAATACATGATCAACAAAAACCAGATGCTAACGATGGAAAAGACGAAGCAAAATACATTGGCGAAATACACATCAAGTTCCAAGTAAATCTTCTCATTACTCTGTCCCTTTAATCATATTATGATTTAATCATATTATCATCTGATTATATGGCTGTTTGTTTTATTGGGAAAAAAATATATATGGCTGTTAGTTACCCGATTGTTATCCTTACTTTAGACATGTTAGTCTTAAATGAAATCTATACGACGTAAAAAAAAACAAAGGGAAAACTATACCGTCACGGAAGAATAATAGCTTAATATATACCTAATTATTTAATTTGTAGATGATAATATTAGTACTGATTCTTTCATTTGAAAAGGAAAAATAAGGAGAAAAAACACAACGTTTCAAATATCTAGCAAAACCACTGTTGTATGTAAAGATAGAACATGTGGAAATTACTATAACACGGTACTTAGAAAAAGGGAATCTTAATTAACAAAATTAATTTATAGGTAGAGGGTAAAGTGAGTAAAAGATGACCGGTAAGGCGGTGATGGGGACACGAAAACGCGAGTTGGACGTATCTTGCAAACGGACTACAAGAGACAACAGAGCAAAGCGAAGGCAATTGTTAAACGCTAAACGACAAGGTAAGAATGCATTACCATCTAATACTATGTAAATTTCATGATGTGCAAATATCAATTTCTCTTTTTTCTTTTGATGATATAAAACCATAGAATATTAGATCCAAAAAAAAAACAGAGTATTAGATATATCTTTTAAAATTTGCTGAATCTATAACCTTTAATATTTAAATGTAAATAACTCATTGAAATACAACTCATTTTTAAAGTATGAAGGCATTCAATATCATAATAAATTAATATATAAATTAAAGACGATATTGGTCTCGCAACTGGATATCAATGTCCACTTAAAAATTAAGCCCATATGTAAACATTACATACTGGAATAGTAAAATGTTAAATTTTTTGGTCTTTTACATATATAATTGGCATCAACGCAAAATCGAGACATACTAAAGTTTATTTTTTCCATTAACAAAAAAAATAATTTGTTAGGAAACTCTATCGAAATCGGGAGTCCATCACAACCTGGGTGGTCGACAACTATGCAAGAACGGAAAGGTATGGATTACAATAATAAATAACCATAAAATAATATATAGTAATGTGTACAAAAAACGTATAAGTTGAAAGCCAAATTAAAAATGTTATTTGCAGATATTTGCGCTATAGCTCGAAGTAGGAGACGACTAATCCTAAAAGAGAAAAAAAAGACACAGAAAGAAATAGGTAACAATTGAGAGAAATCGTTTGGTATATGAACAACTAAATTTTTTAAAATAAATGTAACAACATGGCAGCGTTCTCTTAATCATATGATCGTATTTCTATTAATATTATTTTCCGGGGAAAAATGGAAACAGCACAAACAACAAAAGTGGAAGAGATCACGGGACCATCAAATCCAAAACCAAAAAAAAAAATAGGCAAAGGTAAGTAACGAAACTACAACTTCTATCTCAAATTTTTATATAATCCACTAAAACTTATAATTCTGTATTAACATAGTCATAACAAGGCAAAAGAGGATTAAACCTAATAAACTACAAGAGTGTTGTAAGTGTGGAGCTTTAGTCTGGGACGCAGAGAGCAATGAAAGATCTTCTTCTGGACAACCACTATTTACAATATGCTGTCAAAAAGGAAGAGTACTTTTGCCCAGATTAAAACCAACACCAAGAGAATTAGAAGAACTGTTGCCAACCCCTCATTTCAAAGAAAATATTAGGGTTTATAATTCTATTTTCGCTTTCACATCAATTGGGGCTCAGATTGATCATTCAGTTATGAATGGTTATGGGCCATTCACCTTCCGAATTCACGGTCAAAATTACCATCGTATAGGAGCGTTTCTCCCAAAAGAAGGACAACCGCCAAAATTCAACCAACTCTACATATTCGATACAGCCAATGAAATCCAAAACCGGATCAACACAATGAAAAGGAAAAAAGAATCTGAAAAACTAGATGAAAATGTTGTTGGTGGTCTTATTTGCATGTTAGATGCGAATAATCACCTAGCTAAGGAGTTTAGAAAAGCTAGGGATAAATATGATTCAGGTGAAATAGAAGACTTCTCAATACGGCTTATTGGGCAAAAGGAAAAGGGTATACAGTATGACCTTCCCACTGGAGATGAGATTGCAGGGCTTATTGTTGGTAATTTCGAATCGTCAACCGGTCACAGAGATGTCATAGTACAATCCAAAAGTGACGGGTTACAGAGGATTAACACTCTCCACCAACATTACATGGCGTTGCAGTATCCGTTGCTTTTCCCATATGGAGAAAGTGGATTTCACTTGAATATTCCATATAGACTAACAGAAGGGAGTAAAATTAAGAGAGAAAATGTTACAATCCGTGAGTATTACTCATATCAAATCCAAACTAGGTTATCTGAAGGGAAAACACTTATCCTAGGAGGTAGGCTACTTCATCAATATATTGTAGACGCATACACTGCTGTTGAAGAAGAGCGTTTGAGGTTTACCAGGAACAACCAAAAAAACTAAGAGCGGATCTCTATAATAATGTATGCGATGCAGTGGGAAGAGGAGATACAGATTCAAAAACACTAGGAAAAAGGATCATACTGCCATCATCATTTACAGGAGGACCAAGATACATGCTCGAGAATTATCATGACGCAATGGCCATATGCAGAACTTATGGTAATCCACACCTATTCATTACCATAACAGCCAACCCAGCATGGCCAGAAATAGAAGAGCATTTGCAACAGTACGGAAATGGTTTGTGTAATGATAGACCAGACATTGCTTCACGTGTGTTCAAAATGAAACTTAATGAAATGATGACAGATTTCAAAAAAGGGCTATTCTTCGGCAAGTTTCGTGCAGGTAATTATCTGTTTAAGAAATTAATACGACTAATAAATTATTAGTAATAATTTATATGTAAACAAAAAACAAATATTGTAGGTGTCTACACAATCGAGTTTCAAAAAAGAGGGCTTCCCCATGCTCACATACTTTTGTGGTTGCAAAACTCAATCCAAAATCCATCACTTGATGTCATTGACAAAATTATCACAACAGAAATTCCAGATAAAGAAAATGATGTTGAAAGCTATCAGTTAGTCAAAAAACACATGATGCACGGTCCATGTGGATTACAACGACCACAATCTCCATGCATGGAAAATGGGATATGTACCAAAAAATACCCAAGACCGTTTGCCCAAACTTCATCATGCGACAAAAATGGGTACATAATTTACAAGCGCCGAGAAGATGCTCAGAAGACTGTTGTAAAAGGTGATACCACTCTAGACAACAGGTATGTTATTCCACATAACATGGATTTGCTTAAAAAGTACAAAGCACACATTAATGTGGAATGGTGTTGTACTTCTAAAGCAATTAAATACCTTTTTAAGTACATAACAAAAGGCGTTGACAAAGCAACAATTATCATTGAGAAAAAAGAAGCAACTCAGAGAAAAACAGAAGCAATTGAAAAAATGGTCGAGGTAGATGAGATAAAAAACTACCAAGAATGCCGATATCTATCAGCATGCGAAGCTGCGTGGCGGATTTTTGGTTTTGAAATACATGAACAACGACCTGCTGTTCAGAAGCTAATCATACATTTGGAAGGACAACACAATGTAGTCTTTGATGAAACTGATTCTCCGGAAGATGTTGCAGCAAGGGTGGCAGGAAGAGGTACAATGTTCACATAATGGATGGAAGCAAACAAACACTATAAGGAAGCACAAGATCTTACGTATGTCCAGTTTCCCACCATGTTTGTATGGAATACATCAAACAAGATTTGGACACTAAGGGAAAGAGGAACGACTATTGGTAGAATTGTGAACATCCATCCTTCGGCAGGAGATTTATACTATTTAAGGCTTATACTAAACCACGTCAAAGGAAAAAAAAAGTTATGAGGATATTCGTACAACTGGGGGCATAACATACCCAACTTATCAAGAAGCTTGTAATGCCATGGGTCTACTTGATGGAGATAAAGAATGGCACGAAGCTATAGATGAGGCCTCACAATGGGCAAGTGCGTTGCAGTTGAGGGAATTATTTATTACAATATTGGTATATTGTCAAGTGAGTTCACCAGGGAAATTATGGAATAATTTTTGGCATGTTTTATCTGAGGATATTACATATAAACAACGCCATAAATTGAATTTCTACCAGTGGAATTTAACCGAAAATGAAATTCAACAGTATACACTGGTTGAGTTGCAGAAACTCTTAATTCAAAGTAACAAATAACTTGAGGATTTTAAAGATATGCCAAAACCATATAAAAATATAATGAGCGAGTTATCAAACTCTTTGCTTGCAGAAGAGAGGAAGTACAACGTCAATGAAGAACTTGTGAAGCATAGAAGCCTCTTAGATACCCTAAATTCAGACCAAGAAGCAATTTACAATGATGTGATGGATTCGGTTGACAATTCCAAAGGAAAGCTTTTCTTTCTCTATGGGCCAGGAGGAACAGGGAAGACATATGTTTACAAAACTATAATCTCCAAGCTACGATCGAGAGGAGACATTGTACTGCTTGTAGCATCTTCGGGAATTGCTGCGACACTCTTACCATATGGTAGAACAGCACACTCACGGTTCAAGATTCCACTTGATTTACACGAGCAGTCAATGTGTGACATAAAACCAAGGACAATGCTAGCAGAACTAATTGAGCGTACTAAGCTTATCATTTGGGATGAAGCACCAATGGCTCACAGACACACTTTTGAGGCTTTAGATCGAACACTAAGAGATATCATGAGCATGAAAAACGCAGAATCTGCCGATAAGGAGTTTGGAGGAATCACAGTGTTATTAGGTGGCGATTTCAGACAAATACTTCCAGTTATCCCACAAGGCAGTCGGCAAGATACAATATCAGCATCAATTAATCGTTCATACCTTTGGGAAAAACGTCATGTGTACGTACTTAAAAAGAACATGCGTCTAAAGCCAGAAGAAAAGATTTTCTCAAAGTGGATTTTGGAAGTGGGAGACGGAGTTGCAAAAACTATACCATCATCTGACTCACAGTATTCTGATACTGATGACATAGAAGTGAAGAGAGATCTCCTATTACCTACAACAACAAACCCAATAGAAGATATTTTCAGAAACACCTACACAAATTTTGAATCTTCTTTCGAGAACAAAGAATATCTGAGAGGAACAGCAATTTTGACCCCAAGAAATGAAACCGTTGATGAGATAAATGAATTTATTCTCTCAAAACTAGAATGCGACATGAAAGAATATCTGAGCTCAGACAGTATAGCAAGTGATGATGCAGATGTGGAAGCTACAAACACATTCTACACGACAGAGTATCTAAATAGTCTAAAATGCTCTGGATTACCAAATCATCGCGTCAAATTGAAGCACAAAGCACCAATAATTCTAATGCGAAACATCAACCAAAAAGAAGGTTTATGCAATGGAACACGGTTGTTGATAACTCGGTTAGGAGAAAGGGTTCTAGAAGCTGAGATACTCACCGGGTCAAATGTAGGGAAAAAAATCCTTATACCAAGGATAATCATCACAACAGCGGATACAAAATGTCCGTATAAAATGAGAAGACGGCAGTTTCCAGTACGAGTTTGTTATTGTATGACAACTAACAAAAGCCAAGGACAAAGTTTGGAAAAAGTTGGTTTGTATCTACCTAAGCCGGTATTTAGTCACGGACAATTGTATGTCGCTTTTTCAAGAGTAACATCGATGGGAGGTTTGAGAATCTATAATGGAATCGATCAACGACAACCGAGCAAAGGCGTCACAAACATTGTTTACAAGGAGATATTCAACAATATACGGTCTTAAGCAGAATGTATTATATCGTTTATTTAAAAAAACTATAGATACAAAATAACTAATATATGAACTTTTGTAACACTTCGTATATATGTTAAAAAAAAATATTAAACAGAAAAGTGTAAGCAAGAAGACAATAAAAAGGAAGATGCAAGCAAGAAATATAAATTGAACAACAGGTAAAAAATAAATAGCAAAATTGAACAAAACCAATTATATCATTATAACAAATTACTCATAATGTTATTTTTGGAAGGGCGAAGGAAACATAACTTCTTCTAAGAGATGCAGCAAAAAGAATAATCGATAGCTAAGACGATGTTCATTTCCTAATTTTATTTTTAGCGTACATTTATAATTATATCTTGCTTGTATACTTCTAAATTTTAATATTTTCAAAAAGATTATATCATAAAAAAATAATATGTTCCCTTCAATCATTGCTATAATTTACTACTTTCTTTAAATCATTTCATTGACATTACAAGTGGTTGTTAATTTTTAATAATAATTAATGACAACAACGTATTAATGCTTAAAGAAAACTATAAAACATCAATTATTTAAATTAGTATACACACTAAAATAATATAATAGATTTGATTAAAACATGTATGTACTTTGAATATGAAATATTCATTTGAAAAAATATAAATGTATCAAATTATTACATATCAATGGATATTATAAAAACAAGATCCGCGCGTAGCGCGGGTACTCACCTAGTATTATATGACTTGGCGTCAGGCCACTGGTTGCATGATTCAAGAAAAAATATTACATGATTCAAAAAAAAATGTGTGAGCAAGGAATTATATAAAGGAAAACCTCGCATGAGAGAAAATTTACAAACTTTTGCCTTCTGATATTCAATCTTTCCACTTTTACCCAACAAAAATCAGGCCGATCACAGACCAACTATGGGCCGTGGAGATCATAGAGTGAGGTTTGCTTGCAATCATCCTTTAGCATACGCATATCTGGAGAAAGCCGAATTGATTTTCTATGAAGATACGCAAGCCGATCCAGCACATAATTGCGACGGATGCGGTGAAGTAGATGGCTATGGATATTACAGTGACAGCTGCGAGATTGGGGCGCATGTGGAATGCATCGACTTCCCAGAGATCATCAGCCACCAGTGTCACTGCAGGCACCCTCTCAACAAAGTCTTCCCCGAGACAATTGACTATACAGATGGTACATGTCATTTTTGTAGAGAAAAACTTGACGAGCCCATCATGTATCATTGTTCAATATGTAAATTCAGAATAGATTTAAAATGTTCGAGATTTAAAATGTTCGAGACTATACAGATGGTCTCCTTCACTTGTAATGCATGTGCGATGGATGGTGGCCGTAATCCTTACGTTTGTCTTAGAATGTGGTTTCATGCTGCACAAAGATTGCATCGATCTTCCCCTCCCCGAGTCATAGAAATCTGATGAGATTTGATCTCTGTCTCGATAATCGCGGAATTGAGCAATAAATAAAAGACACAGAGAATTAACGAGTTCAGATCACGATGTGTGATCATACGTCTCGGCCTGGAGCTTTCCAGTAATCCACTATCACCACGGATTACAAAGAATTAGAGTTCCTCACAATCTCTCTAAGAACAAGAAAGATCTCTCTAGTTTCTCTCTAGAATTTCCAGGATACTGAAAAACCCTCACACATGCTTAGCTTTATATAGACTAAGACAATTACAAAGTTAAGACGGTTTAAACCTAAACCAAAGCCCAATAGGAAAAACACATTCCTAATTGACTAACCCAAGTCGCGGGCCTAGTTAATACTCATGATTTTCATCACCAAAGCCCAACAAACTCCACCTTGATGACAATCATTCCCGAGTATAACTTCTTCATCTTTGCATTCATGTGCCGCTCCAGACAGTCCAGCACCTTAGTGCTCTTCTAAGTTGAGAAAACTCAAAGCCTTCTCAAACTTATCCACATGAAGTACCTTTGTCAACATATCAGCCGGATTCCTCTCAGTCGGGATCTTCGACAGCTTCAATTCACTGGAAGCAACAATATCCCTTATGACATGCATCCTCCTGTTGATATGCTTCGTCCTCTCATGATGAACGTTGTTCTAGGTAAACTCAAAGCACTCTGAGAATCACACCAGATCTCTACCGTGTCTTGTTTGAATCTGAACTCCTCAGTCAAACCCCTTAGCCAAATAGCTTCTTTCACAGCTTCCACCAACGCCATATACTCTGCCTCTTCCAACAAACAAACATGGTCCTCTTTTCCCTTAACCACAAAACCTTCAGGCTGCTCCATTTAGATTTCCTCTTCAAGTAAACCATGAAGAAACGCAGTCTTGACATCAAGCTGTTCTAATTCCAGATCCATATTTGCTGTAACTGATAGAAGAAACCTGATAGAAACATGCTTCACAACCGGAGCAAACACTTCTTAATAGTCAATACCCTCTTTCTGAGAATAACCTTTGGCTACCAATCTAGCTTTATATCTCGGTTCTTCTACTCTTGGGATACCCGGCTTTAACCTGTAAACCCATTTGCAACCAATCACTTTCCTATCTTTAGGTCTTTTAACCAACCTCCAAGTCTTGTTCTTATCTAGAGAACTCTTCTCTTCAACCATACCTCCATTCCAGAAAGTTTTATCACTGCTTTCAACAGCTTCCTGATAGTCCATAGGTTCTTCAGAACTTATCTCAACAGCAGCGATTAAGGCGAAACTTGCCAAATCATAATCACCGAGATATTCAGGTCGCCTTGTTACTCGTCTAGGCTGATTTCGAGCTAACTCCCAATCTTCTAGAGGTACTTCATCTGTTTCTAGATCTCCAACAACTCCACCTGAAGATCCAACTTGGCCATCGTCTTCAGTAACAGAAGTTGTTGCATCTGGTCCTTCTCTGTCTTTGTGTCGATCGACACCCGGGGTAGTGTCGATCGACACCACCTCAGAAGACATACGAGACTTTTCCTTTTTGTGTCTGTATCGATCGATACTCGGGGTGGTATCGATCGATACACTCTCAGAGGTCGGGTTCCTCTGCGCAGTTTCTTCCACAGAAACCTCATTCTTCAAGTCTTTGAATACTGTTTCTTCCACAAAGACCACATTCCTGCTAATCACACACTTTGATTCATCCATGAGCCATATCTTGTACCCTTTGACTCCCTCCGGATAGCTAATGAATACTCCCTTCACCGCTCTTGGTCTCAATTTCCCTTGATCTACATGAACATAGACCAATGACCCAAATCTTCTCATGTGTCCATAACCCGGCTTTCTTCCCAACCAAAGTTCCTCAGGAATACTGCCATCTAAGGCCGATGATGGGTTTCTATTAATTTGGTACACAGCTGTGCTAACCGCCTCAGCCCAGAATTCTTCACCTAAGCCACTCTCATCCAGTATACAACGCACCTTCTCCATTATTGTTCGGTTCATGCGTTCTGCAACTCCATTTTGTTGTGGAGTATATGCACAAGTCATGTGCCTCTCAATCCCATGCTGCTTTCAAAACCCGTTGAAGTCTTTGTTCACAAACTCCAACCCATTGTCTGTTCTCAGACACTTCACTTTCTTGTTTATCTGATTCTCAACCAGCTTCTTCCATTCACAAAACTTTGTGAAAGCTTCACTCTTAACAGACAAGAAGAACACCCACACTTTTCTAGTATAGTCATCAATGATAGACAGAAAATACTGCTTACCAGAGATACTTAGAGTAACCGATGGAGATCCCCAAAGATCTGAGTGAACATATCTCAGCGCTTCACCTGAATTGTGTTTCCCAATGTTGAAGCTCAATCTCTTGGTCTTCCCCATTACACAACTCTTACAGAAATCCATCTCCCCAATCCTTCTCTTGTCAATGATGCCTCTTTTTACCAAGATCATCAGATTTCTCATACTCATGTGTCCCAACCTTCTATGCCACAAAACTGTCTCGTCTTTGGCTGATTTCCTGGTAACACTTATATTTGACTGTCCTACCACAGTCTCCCCATCAAGCAAATACAAAGAACCACATAGAGTGCCTTGAAGACCCATCTTCCCGTTCTTATAGAACCTTGTCTTTCCTTTGCCTCCAGCATGATCAAACCCAAGCTTATCTAACGTACTTGTAGATATCAAATTTCTCTTCAGCTTAGGAATATACCTGACATTCTTCAATGTCTTCACCGTGCCACCACATGCATTTATATTGATGGAACCTATTCCTTTAACCTCCATAGAATAGTCGTTTCCCAGTAGCACTTTTCCAGAGTTGAGCTCCTCAAATGTATCAAACCAGTCTCTCCTTGAGGTCATGTGATATGAACAACCCGAATCTATCACCCACTTCTCTTGATGCTAATTTTCCGAGACTGATAACGCATCAACTCCTGCTGATTGTACGATGACAACTGCTGATGTGGCATCTTCATCATCGCCGCCCTTCCGCTTCTTCCAAGCATAGCAATCCGCCTTCACATGTCCTTCCTTCTTGCAGAACCAACATGTGACTTTTGTTCCCGATTTCGACCTGCTTCTGCCTCGATTCCCAGAATTTCGTTGATCCCTATTTTGCTATCTCCCACAAGCCACATACGCTTCACCAGTGCTTTGTGAAGTCGATGTTCCCTTAGCTTTAAGCTCAGTTTCCTTCAATTTCGCCGCATTCACCACATCTTCAATAGAGATGGACTCTCTACCATACTTCAATGTCTCTTTCATGGAGTCATATTGTGGTGGCAAGGAACTGAGTAGTAGAATTGCATGCACTTCATCCGCAACTGTAACCTTTACACTAGCCAACTCCGAAACAGTCTTCAAGTAGTCATCGACGTTTTGATCGATTGACTTAGACCCATCCATCTTAAATGTATAGAATTTATACAAAAGATGAATCCGACTCGGTAGAGTCTTGGTGTTGTATAACCTCTCTAGTGCTGCCCAAAGATCACGTGATGTTGTGCACTCCTCTGTTTTCCTGAGGACATGATCTCCTAGATGGAGAGTCAAAATATCCATAGCATTCTCTGCTCGCTCCTCCTTCTTGACTTGTTCTGCTTTAAGTCTTTGCTCGAAATCTTCCGCTGATTCATCCTTTTTGATAACCAGCTTTTCCGGCTCAGTGGTCGGTGTTATTAGCTCGCCTTTCAAACCCTGAAGATTCATGTGAGCTAACATCCTTCTCTTCCACATAGAGAAATCACCTTGTCCGTCGAAGATGGATATCTTCACCTTCGGCTTCTTTTCTGAAGACATCTTGATCAAACGAACTTCTTAACACGCTTCTGCTACCGTATCGATCGATACAAGATGGAGTATCGATCGATACCAAACTTTTCTTCTCGATAATCGCAGAATTGATGAGATTTGATCCCTGTCTCGATAATCGCAGAATCGAGCAATAAATAAAAGACACAGAGAATTAACGAGTTCAGATCACAATGTGTGATCCTACGTATCGGCATGGAGCTTTCCAGTAATCCACTATCACCATGGATTACAAAGAATTAGGTTCCTCACAATCTCTCTAAGAACAAGAAAGATCTCTCTAGTTTCTCTCTAGAATTTCCAGGATACTGAAAAACCCTCACACATGCTTAGCTTTATATAGACTAAGACAATTACAAAGTTAAGATGGTTTAAACCTAAACCAAAGCCCAATAGGAAAAACACATTCCTAATTGACTAACCCAAGTCGCGGGCCTAGTTAATACTCATGATTTTCATCACCAAAGCCCAACAAAATCAATCGTCATGACCACCGCGTTTCTCGCACTTATCATCTCGGTCAGGGCGATTGGGAATGCGGAGTTTGTCGCAAGAAGATGGATTGGACATTTGGAGCTTTCTCTTGCAAACGATGTCCTAATTATGCGATTCATTCAAAGTGTGCGACAAGAAAGGATGTATGGGACAGGGAAGAACTTGAAGATGAGCCTGAAGAGGAAGTAATTGAAGATCCATATGTGGTAATAAATGAAAAGGAAATCATTCATTTCAGTCATGAACATCATCTAAGACTTGGTGATGATATTTTTATCGACCATGAAAAGATGCGGTGCGATGCTGATAACATCATATTTTACATCTTTTTAAGGTTTGTTTTCATAGGTTTTTAATCACACTTTGTATAGTTTTGGGATCTTTTCATGCATTTTAGTCTCATTTCATATTGACTTGCATTTTAGAAGTCCTAGAGAGTTTTGTGTCATTTTTGGCTTGCAGGAGCCATTTTCAGGTGTTCTTGGAGTTGGAGAAGTTAGAGGAGTGTGGATAGCAATCATGGAAGGTCAAAAGGGCAAGAAAGACAAGGAAAAAGTGATGGAGTCCCTGATCAACAGTTTTATTGGCCATGTGGTCGATAATGAGGGCTGATAAAACACCTTGTCTCGTGCCAAGAAGACGTTGCTCCTGCCAAGCCATTTTATCGGCCATTTGCCCGATAAAACATGCCCGATAAAAGCAAAGATCAAGCATCGAGAATATGTGTCTGGAAGATCGCCTCATATGGAAGCCTTCCCTTTGGATTTAGCTTTGGATCTCTACATTAAAATTGTCGGCAATGGAGTTAGCGTTCCAATAGGAGTGGTTTCAAGTCGTTCTGAGCTGTATTGAAGGAGTTACATCGGATTTAGTGTACACATATCAACTCTGCCGCGAAGGAGATGCATCCGAGAATGAAGGCTCCCTGGTGAAGTTTATATCGGCCATATGGTCAATAAAGATGGCCGATAAAAACACATAAGGATTGCAACATCACTTTTAGTGCCCCTTTTTGTATTTAAGTCATTCTTTTACCAACTAAACATTTAAGTCTTATTTCCCCAAAACGAAAAATCTCTTTTGGGAGAGCTTAAGAACACCCATTGGTGTTCTTGAATGGATCTTCATGTATATTTCACATAAGAGAAGTTTTCTTCACTTTTATTTCATATTATATTTATTTGAATCTTCTTCTTTCTTTTCTATGGTTTACTTTTGTGATTTGTGTTATTTTCGTGAGTTGACTTTTTATGGGTTCTTCTTGTTCTTCATGTTCTTGTGAATAGTTTTTTGTTGGATCATAATTAGGCTTGATTTGGTTGATTGATGGTTAGATGATGTTTATTTAGGATGATCTTAGATAAATCTTTCACTTAGGTTCTTAGGTTGGTTCTTAATGCTAGATTTGATAAGATAAACCGAAGTTTAGTACTACACCTAGATTAGGTAGTTCTAGTTTGGCGCGGCGTGACAAACTGAACTAAAGCTACACTCTAGGATTTTTGGTCTCGTCCCATGCTTTAAGGAAGAGATTTGAGTAAGCGGTGTTAGTATTAGATTAGATTTGTTCATTCGAGTCTTGAACTTAGGCATTTCACTTCTGACCCGAGTCTAAATGAATTGCTTGAACCGAATCTTTTGTGAACTTTGCATATCTTAGCCAACGGAAGTTGATGTCTAGGGTGTTAAGTGAACTAAATGGACTTGTTATTAATGCTCATTAGTCATTAGATCGCGAACGGAAGTTTATAACGGTTGATGATTGATGTAGGGATTGATACCACGAAAGTGGATCAATATATTGATTGTGTTCCATGTTATAGGGTTTAATGCATCCAAATGAACCATTGTTTAATTGTTAATCATCTCGTTGATAGTTTAAGCCATGATCCAACGTTTTCTTTCTTTCGTCTTTTTTTTTCTTCCTTGCATTTATTTTCTTTCTCTCTTGTATAAACATAAAAACGTTTTGCTCTAGCTTAAGAAGTTTCTTGCATTCTTAGTGTTTCAATCTTAACCCTTTATGGATTGACATCTCAAGTGCTACAATGACATGAGTACACTTAGATAATTGAAATCGAAAAATATCCCGTATCAATTTGGCGCCGTTGCCATTGGGGTTTAGGATTGATCATTATGATTTGGATTCCTCTTGAGACTAGAGCCTTTTTATTTTCTTTTGTTGTTAATCTTTTTTCTCTTTTCTTGTGATCCTGATCTCTTAGGTAACTAGGAGGAAAGAAAACATTCAAGGAGAGAGTGAATAAGAGGAATCAACCGTCAAGCTAGCGACGTTAAACGCGCCATTGGGGACTCCCCCAACCCTATCCCTCGTCAATGCTAGAGACATAAAACAAGCAATCGTATCCTTTACTTCTTGTTTTTATTCTTTTTATTGTTTGATAAATTTTGTTTTCATGTTTTTGTAGGAGCACTAAGGGTGAATAAACGGGACGGATCAAAACGGCAAAACCGATGAGCTTAAACACACAATGCTTCCTCCTCGTGAATCCACTCCACTCCAAGGTACCACTAACTTTTCCCTTTGTATATACCATTTCGTTTTTTGTGTTTGTGTTTCTTTTACTCTCTCTTTGGCTCAATTCACACCGAGACGGTGTGATTTAAGTTCGGGGGAGAGGTCTTTGTCATTTAACATTGTTTTCTTTGTCATTTTTTGTATTTTCTTGAGTCATTGCATTGTATATTCAATTGCATAAAAAAAAATCAAAAAAAAAAAACAAGCATGTAGTTTGCATTAGTTCATGTGCATAGACTTGACTTGATCACTCGATTCTAGATCATATAGTTAGCATTCATGTGCATGAGAGTTCATAAAACATGTATGATAAGCTTTCATTGTGATGCCCTTGATAATGGTTTTACATTGCTTGAATGATTTAAAAAGCTTGTAAACTTTGTACTTTGATCTCTCCACTCGAAATTCATTGCTTTGTTGATGCATGCTTGCTTTAATACCAACTCCATAACTATTGGACTTAAAATAAATCTTAATTCTCTCACTTAGGGGCTTGAGATCTTAACCATGGTTTTACATATACATTCGGGTTATCTTATTCCTTTGTGCCACACTTGTTAGCCCGAATGACCATTCTCATTTTTAGGATGGTTCCCCACCTTAACCCTTACCTTTCCTTACACTCCTTCATTGTTTGCTTGAGTGAGGCATCTTTTTGAAAATGCTTACATATGCAAAATCTTGTAAGAAGGGAACAACAAATATGATCTTCCATAGGGCTAGTCTAAGTGAACTTCAAGGCTAGCAAACTAGGAGAGTTGTTGTGTTTCATTGCTTAAGGGGTTTTTGTTTGGGAACATGAGCATAAAAGAGAAAAATGATTGAGAATGAAAAATAAAAAATCCATGGGTCAGAAGAGTAAGAGGATGAGAAACAATATATAACATTCTATGGGAACAATGAGAAGTTTGCTCTATGTAAAAAAAAAAAAAAAAAGTTAGAGCTTTGAGATAAAAAAAAAAAAAAAAAAAAACTCCCTAGATGTTGAAAATTGAAAGAATGTTGGGTTTGATAAGATTACATATTTTGCTAAGAAGAGCAATGTGTTTACTTCAAAGAAAGGGAAGCTTGACTCTAGGTAAAGACTATAATTCTAAGCTATGTTGGGTAGAAATGGAAGCTATTATTTGTATACATCAATTGATCTATTTCTTCCTTGCTTTTGTGTGATGTTTTGCATTTCTTTGATTTGAGAGTAAATCACCAAATCATAAACCACTTTGTTTCATACTTAAAAACCTCTTTCAACCATGCCAAATGGACTAGATCAATACCCCCTTAGTGGGACCACACTTGAAGAATTAATTGAATGTAGGGAGTTGACTATTAAGTATGCATGTTGATATTTGGTTTTGAGTCTAGAGTAAAAAAAATAGGAGTTGCGATAAGTCTAGAAAAGTTAGAGTAATGTTGAGATACAATCTTGCAATGTCTTGGTATTATCTTGGACTATGATATTAAATGCTTTGACATGTCTTTTAGTTGTGAATTCCCACTTTCGAACCTCTCTTTCGGTTTGTCTTTTCCTGTTTGCTTGAGGACAAGCAAGAGGCAAGTCAGGGGGAGTTGATGACACCATATTTTACATCTTTTTAAGGTTTGTTTTCATAGGTTTTTAATCCCACTTTGTATAGTTTTGGGATCTTTTCATGCATTTTAGTCTCATTTCATATTGACTTGCATTTTAGAAGTCCTAGAGAGTTTTGTGTCGTTTTTGGCTTGCAGGAGCCATTTTCAGGTGTTCTTGGAGTTGGAGAAGTTAGAGGAGTGTGGATAGCAATCATGGAAGGTCAAAAGGGCAAGAAAGACAAGGAAAAAGTGATGGAGTCCCTGATCATCAGTTTTATCGGCCATGTGGTCGATAATGAGGGCTGATAAAACACCTTGTCTCGTGCCAAGAAGACGTTGCTCCTGCCAAGCCATTTTATCGGCCATTTGGCCGATAAAACATGCCCGATAAAAGCAAAGATCAAGCATCGAGAATATGTGCCTGGAAGATCGCCTCATATGGAAGCCTTCCCTTTGGATTTAGCTTTGGATCTCTGCATTAAAATTGTCGGCAATGGAGTTAGCGTCCAATAGGAGTGGTTTCAAGTCGTTCTGAGCTGTATTGAAGGAGTTACATCGGATTTAGTGTACACATATCAACTCTGCCGCGAAGGAGATGCATCCGAGAATGAAGGCTCCCTGGTGAAGTTTATATCGGCCATATGGTCAATAAAGATGGCCGATAAAAACACATAAGGATTGCAACATCACTTTTAGTGCCCCTTTTTGTATTTAAGTCATTCTTTTACCAACTAAACATTTAAGTCTTCTTTCCCCAAAACGAAAAGTCTCTTTTGGGAGAGCTCAAGAACACCCCTTGGTGTTCTTGAATGGATCTTCATGTATATTTCACATAAGGGAAGTTTTCTTCACTTTTATTTCATATTATCTTTATTTGAATCTTCTTCTTTCTTTTCTATGGTTTACTTTTGTGATTTGTGTTATTTTCGTGAGTTGACTTTTTCTGGGTTCTTCTTGTTCTTCATGTTCTTGTGAATAGTTTTTTGTTGGATCATGTTTTAGGCTTGATTTGGTTGATTGATGGTTAGATGATGTTGATTTAGGATGATCTTAGATAAATCTTTCACTTAGGTTCTTAGGTTGGTTCTTAATGCTAGATTTGATAAGATAAACCGAAGTTTAGTACTACACCTAGATTAGGTAGTTCTAGTTACACCCTAGGATTTTTGGTCTCATCCCATGCTTTAAGGAAGAGATTCGAGTAAACGGTGTTAGTACTAGATTAGATTTGTTCATTCGAGTCTTGAACTTAGGCATTTCACTCCTGACCCGAGTCTAAATGAATTACTTGAACCGAATCTTTGGTGAACTTTGCATATCTTAGCCAACGGAAGTTGATGTCTAGGGTGTTAAGTGAACTAAATGGACTTGTTATTAATGCTCATTAGTCATTAGATCGCGAATAGAAGTTTATGACGGTTGATGATTGATGTAGGGATTGATACCACGGAAGTGGATCAATATATTGATTGTGTTCCATGTTCTAAGATAGTGTTTAATGCTTCCAAATAAATCATTGTTTAATTGTTAATCATCTCGTTGATAGTTTAAGCCATGATCTAACGTTTTCTTTCTTTCATCTTTTGTTTTCTTCCTTGCATTTGTTTTCTTTCTCTTTTGTATAAACATAAAAACGTTTTGCTCTAACTTAAGAAGTTTCTTGCATTCTTAGTACTTCATCTTAACCCCTTATGGATTAACATCTCAAGTGCTACAATGACATGAGTACACTTGGATAATTGAAATCGAAAAATATCCCGTATCAGATGCTTGCATCTGTCCCATCAATACTGATCCATTCTTTAAATGTGTGCAATGCGAGTTCTTCCTTCATAAAGTATGTGCTAGTCTTCCTCGGAAGAAACGAAATTTCCTGCACAAGCACAAGCTTACTCTATAGGTTGATTATTTAGATGGCGGGTCTTTCGAGTGTGAATATTGTCTTAAATTATCTGATGGCTTCCGATACGCCTGCTTTTTTTGCTTTTCGGAGTTTTATTGGATGTGCGGTGTGCTTCCATTTTGGAGCCTTTTCGCCATGAGCTCCATCCCCATCCCTTATATCGCACCTCGACGGAGAAGAAGACTTGTGGAGCATGTGGTAAAGATTCAGAGTATGTCTTAAGATGTATTGTTTGTGACTTCGCTTTAGGCATGGAGTATTGATATATCATGGTTTTTACCCGTTTTTAGCCATGATATAGGTCTTGTTTTTAGAGTCTTTCTAGTATTTTTGGAGTCTTTTAGTGTCTTTTCAGGTTTTAGGCACGTTTGGAGCATAATTAGAGATATTGAAGCATTCTGGAGCTTTTTGGAGCAAAGCAGAGATCGTGTAGCGATTTGAAGCCCTTGTATCAACTGACACCACCTGGTGTCGATCGATACTAACACCATGAAGGAAGGAACGTGACTTACTGCCCGTGTATCGATCGATACCACTTATGGTATCGGTCGATACCGTCGTCCATGGAAAAGGAAACGCGACTTTTTACAAGTCTGAAGAATCTGCACCTTGGTCCAGAAGACTTTAATAATTACAAAAAGCCCCAAAACGTGTTTTAGCATTATAATTAGGTTTTTCAGCCACTTTTGTTGGCTAAACTTTATTTTACTTTTGATACTTTGAGAGAGATTGGTTTTAGGGCTTTTGGGAGACAACTATGAACCATTTTGTTTTCTTATTGATTTCTTTTATGCAATTCTATTTATCTATGATTTCTGTTCCATTAATCATGTCTGAGTAGATCCACTTTAGGTTTAGGGTTTTCTCATAAAGGATTTCATTGAGTGCTAGTAATTGATTAGTTAGGATTCATAATCTGAATTAGTTCTTCACCATAGGTTGTTCTCTAGGTTGACGAATCTGGAACTTAGATCTTAGGTTAATCGATTAGGCACGACAGTGCAATTGATAATCTGGCAGAACTTAGGGTGAGCAAAATAGCTATCCTCAAAGAGATTTGGTTTAGTTGTTTTGTGAACATATCAAACCTGAACTTTAAAACTGGTTTAGATCTTTAGGATTTGCAAAGAGATTTGGGATTCTGGAATTTAGACTTAGATAATTCACGCAACGACAGTTGGTTAATTATAGCTTAGTGATTTGAGTTCAAGAACCGTACATAACCTGAATCCTGATTACTTGGTTTGTCTGCATTCTTTGATTTCCTGAGAAATACCATGAACCTATCTCTCCTCCATTGAATTTACAACAGTTTAATTTGCATTGTTATTTCATTTTCATTGATTTACTTAGCTTAATTCTATTATATTTAATCTATTGTGTGATTTTTGAGTCTTTGTGGTTCGACCCTTATTATACTGCAGCTACAGGCTTTAGTACTTTTAGGGTATTAATTTTGAGCTTTATCAAGTGTGCCACTCTACCAAGAAAAGTGAAACACAGATGCGACGATCATGTTTTATCGTTGTATCATGGGGCTATATAGAGTTACGAACGTTGAGATAAATGATGGTAAGCAGAGTTACCACTAATTTCCACTATCAGAGTTATCAGAGTTACCACTAATTTCCACTCAGAGTTACGAACGTTGAGATAAATGATGGTAAGCAGAAACGTAGAGACAAATAAAAACATTGAGGCGAGTATTAAAATGGACATAGAGCATCCATTGTAATTCGGAGGAGCTAAAATCAAGTAGAAAGCACATACCATTTCCATCTTCATCTTCATTATTGTTGTCACGATTCTTCACGGGATCTCCCCTCCTCATCTTCGAGCTCATGGTCCTATGTCCCAAGATAAAAAAATTCGACTGGTTAGGAAAAGTAGAACTGGGGAAAACTCTGTAAGAAAAGTTGTAAACTAAAAGTTTTGACCAAGATGGTGTCGTAACAAGTGTGGAAAGGCTATCAACAACTTGGTTGCTCAATTTTATGCCATTCATACTCAATCCCCAAAGCTGCAAAGCTATACTTATGTTTTCGTTCGTCACGTTTAGATTAGGCAGTTTAGCCAAGAGGTTTTAAATAGCACTTGAAACAAGATTATTATAGCTTTTCTGCCATACATGTACGGATACACCACCTGTAGGAAAAATATAAAGAGATTAAAAATGAATTTTCATAACAAATGCAAAAGTTTACCTATCCAAAGTTGTGGAAGTGCTGGCTCTGTATCGAAAGCAGTGTCAGTCTTTTGGATTGTTCTATATGTGAGTGGACAATGCTCCATATTCAAGCCATCTCTACGACTGAAGAGAAAATTAACCAACCTGCTATCAAATAAGAGGTTTTGGTCAGTCAATCAATAATTGCACACTAAATATCAAACAGAAAAAAAAAAACTGGAAATATTTGGACTGGACTACGTCACATCAAATAGAAGACTCCACCATATCACTGAGCACATCACACAACCTTTATGAAAAGCCACATTGGCTTTTTAAGTTTCAATGTGGCTTTTTAAGTTTCAATTGTAAAATGCATTCCAGGTTATAAGTACATTTTCAGTTACATAAACGTTGATTATTTGAGAACTCTTTTTCAACCTTCCGTATTACTACTAAAAGTCAAAAACGTAAACTATGGATAAATCCAGCAAAATCTCTTCTTAACGATATAATGGTTCCGGAAAAAGAAAAAAAAAGCAAGGCTGATTGTCGAATATATGTAGAGATTCCACACACACACACACATATATATATATATATATTCAAGTGAATTAAATTGATATTTGCCACACAAAAAAAAGGAGGTCGAAGTTACAAAGTTATAATTCTAGGTTCATAGACTTACTTTGGCAAAAGCAATAGCAGCGATCTGTTTGAGATCTTGAGATTCCGCTTCCACCAAGAACTCTCTTGAGACCAGTCTTCTCATCTGATGTTAGCCTCGAGGGGAAACATATCTCACAGTTGATTCAGAGATCTCCTCTCTTTGAATGTTCTTTAGGGATCACAATCTCCTGACCCGGTTTAACGATATCCAAAACCGGGATAGTCAGATTCCTCCTGTCTAGTGTTGTTAGGCTAGGAGTGAACTATGTGAGAGCCTCCGAAACCAAAAGCGAGACTTTCTCTAGGAAGAACATCTAACAAAATCAACATCAGTGTTTCATCTTGACTCCCAATTTTATCCTCAAGGTCAGTCACAGAGAAAACATAAGCTCTACACAAAAAAAGCAACAAGAAAGGAGCAAGAAGATACTTATATGGAAGAACATCCATTGGATCACACAGGAAAACGCAAAATGACCAACATAATCATTTGGATCAATGATTCAATTTGATTTCCCAATTTCATTATCTTCCCAAAAGCATTACCAAATCAAAGAACTAAGAATTAACGACGAAACTGAAATTGGAAATGGCATTTCATCGAAATCATGAGGAGAAAGAGGGTTATGGAATACTAACCCAAGACCATCGGGAACAACACCTGAAATTCGCATCTTCCTCCTCCCACCTTGGTACATTTCCTCAAGAGTACAAGCGAATTTGCTTCGATCGCCGGAGCTTTCCTATTTGTCGGCGTTTTCTTATTCGTCTGACTTCCCGCATCTGCGCTTCTGAATTGCTACCTCTGTTTTCACCGTTCCTCCTTCCGTCGCCGCTGCTCCCTCCGCCGAATACTTTCCCGATGCGCTATTGTTTTTGAGATTTTCGATCCGCTGTTTTAGCTGCTCAATTTTGAGCAGGAGATATAAATCAATAGAAAATGAGAGCCAACGAACGGAGGAACGAATAAGGCTGAGACTTCATGATGGAGATGTTTCGAATGAATGCATGATTCACCCCCGCTATAAGGTTGACTCTCGATTTCCAGTAGATAATGGAGGAGGAAGAGAGGGAAAAAGATTATCGCGAAGATACCAAACAAAGGTAATTTACAATTTTCATCACATTTAAAAGGATTAAAGGCGGAATATTGGAGAGTTTTGAAACCCTTTAAGATGAAGAAACCACTTTTTTTTTAAAAAGAGAGTCACATGGCGCTCTCTTCATTCAGTGCTGACATGGCGTTCAGTTGTAGAAAATTGGCCATCGTAGACTAGGAATTATCCCGCTCTACGCGTCGGTGGTTATATGAAAATAATAATTTGGTAGAGAGGAAAAAAGTATTTTTATGAATATATAATTTTATTAACTGATCCCATAACAATTATTTTTAGTTGTAGAGAAAAACTTATTTTAGTAGAGAACCGAAGTGTTTGTAAAGATCTCAAGCCTCTGTAGGTGAACCGTAGAGCCACATATCGTATGGCGCACATTCTTTATGAGCTTTTAGCTTCACTACTCTGCTCATTGAATTGTTTTCAAATTTTATGCTTTGATATACTTTGTTGATCCTTGCATGAAGCAACATTTATTTTTAGTTGGGTCGACGATCTATTTTCCCACGAGAACTATCGCATAGCATCATATGTCTCATGAACTATGCGCTCGTTCTATAACCCCACGAAAATAAAGTTGAAGACCTTAATCCCCCTGAAAAAAAGTTTGAAACGTATATTCCCACAGATGTTGGTTTTGACGGTTTGTAATCTAAACCAGTAAAAAACCATCAAACCACGAAACTAAACCGAACAAAAAAATCCGATTCACTAAAATCCAACCCGTATATCCGCCTAAATACTCAATTCCCCCAAATAATTTTATTTTATTTATTTCTTTATTATAACAATAATTTAAAACAAAAAATCAGAAGAAAAAAAAGCAAAAAATCAGAAGAACATGTCTTACATGTAAAAAGGAAGAAAGAATGATGTTTAGAAGACAACAGTATGAACTTTACTTTAGTAGATAAGTCACTTTTTTCAAATCATCTGAATCATCAGGCATGATTATTGCTTTCCCCGAGTCCCTTGAGAAATTGATGACCAATGATTTTGTTCCTTGGAAGATCTTATTTCTATGTATGCTGATCTTCCCTCTAGCAAGGATCTGGTCGGGTAAAGTGAGAGAAACTATGAATTCATAATTTGCTATTCCATTGTTGATGTCAAAGTGGTGCCTGACAGTTGAACATAGAAATATCATAGGAGCTATCAAGATAATAGCAAGTGTAAAACAAATGTCGATGACTCTTATCATACAATCAACAATTGACCAAGGTAAGACAAAAAAATAAGACTCTTATCATACAATCAGCAATCTAAGGATCTAATGCCTCTTTGGCTAGGTAGAAGTTGAACTGTAACAAAGTTTTTTTTTTTGGTTTTCTTTTTGGCAATGTCTAACTCTAAAGCCGGTTAAGCTCTCTTTTGTAATTAAGTTACAATCCTCACCGAGGAAAATACAATCAAATGATTCCCACTAACCGCATGCCAATTTTTTTTTTAAAAAGTAGAGAATTTTTATTGTTAAAAAATAAAGCCTTAATCGTACCTTACCTAAAGTCTTTGCTGGGAGCCTAGGACATTGGATCATACCGCCCTCGTTTGTTTTAGAAAGCCATTAATTCCTGCAAAATCAAGTTATGTAAGACTCTTAAAAGAAACTTATTCTTATGATCTTTGAACCTGCTTTTCTTAATTTGAGTTGTCGCTCATTAGTTACTATTGTTTGTATATTTTCCTTTTTGACTACATCGAGACTAATATCCCACGATCCATTTTTAATTTTTCCCTACTTTGCTTGAACTATACGTCTTATTCATTCATCGTCCCTCATTCCTTTAGAAATTGAAGTGAATAATTAACCAATACGCAGAGTAACTCATCAAATTTCATATATAGTATCCCATGATGCAATAATAGTCTAGAAATGTAAGGAACTGACATGATACACAAACAATTTCTTGTCTTTTTCTGAATCATCACGCACATACTCTACCGAAAATCCACATGAATGTGTATAGCAAATAATAAACCAATTCAAGCTCTTCATATCTATAAGAGCTATCTTCAACGGACATGTTGTATTCTAAATGGAACCTTGCAAATAAGATTATGACACCCATTCATTACTCTAGGATAGAGATATAAGTGAACCAAAAAACAATCATAAAATTACCTGGAAATATGCTAAGATACGGCTACCCATTAGACACTACAGTGAGATGGGAACAAAATGCTTCAGATATAATGACAGTTTCAGAACATTGAGTTGGATTTAAAAGGGATGGGAAACCGTAATTGTATGACCAATCTAAAGAAAATAACCTGAAATGGTGATTCATCAACGTCCTCATCCTCATCACGGTATCAATATTTAAATAACTAACACAAGAATCACTTCATCAAAAGCTTAACCCATAAACACAACACAACACAAACTAAACATGGGCTCTTCTGGTATGACTGTGTTGCGAAAAATCTGCCAGTCACAACACGGAAAAGCACATAATTATTTCATCAATTAAAAAAAATGTAAAGAGTATTGACCATCAACAACCCTGAAGACCAATAACAAAGGCAAATGAACATAAAGTCAGTGTGATCAAAACAGACCTCGGTCATGCCATTATTCTTCTTCAATGAATCTACGATCGATGAGCCTATAAGTGGCGCTTGAAGCATCTTAACGAACAACTTGAACAAAAAGCCAGTCAAATGAGGGGCTGCAAAGAAAAGTACAGAAAACCATGTAAAAAAGCACAAAACTCATTCTTAAGAGCTAACTTTAAAATCCATAATCAAGCAAACGCAGTAAAGTGCAGGCAGATATGACATATCCTATGCTGCATACTCGTGTATGAAATTCAGCTAACCTACAGAATCGAATATGCATTGTACAACAAACCTTTAATGTCTTCTTCTTTATATTTGACACCAGAAACATCAACCTCATTTGCTGGTTTCATGACATGATACTTACCCATCTACAAACAAAGCAAGAAAAGAAAAAGACATTAAGTTGGGATTGATCTAATAGATCACACGTCACTGTATAAGTTAAGAAAATTTTCAAAAGCTACGCAAATCACAAACAAAAAAAATCAAATAAAAATCGATGAGTCATTGTTCTGAAGTTTCTTCACGTAGCGCAATAATCACAAATTTCAGAATCAGAACAAATTAGCAGGAAAATAAAAAACAAAATGACGGCGACGAAACTGATGAAATTTCCGAGAGCCACAAAAGAACAAAACCTCGGCGCGAAAATACAAAACCTGCTTCGACCTAAGCATTCAAGCATTCAGAAGAAAAAAAATAAGGAAGCCAGAATCACAAGCGAAACGAACAATGGTTATGGAAGATTCAGATTGCGAAGTTAAAGAGGAACCTGAGAACGTTGATCTGATTCGGCAGAGGATGAGTTAATGAAGCTTACCAACTTGCTTCGACGAAGATTTGAAGAAGCCGTGTGCGGATGAGCGGTGAAGTTGTTGGAAAAAATGAGAGGTTAGTCATCTCCGTCCATAAGTTATCTGAAGGGATTACAAAATTGAGAGATTGGGAAACCACATGAGATGAAGGGAGCTTGAAGGAGATCGTGGCGTTGTGGGGAACAATGTGTTTTAAATATGTTTTTGTTGCATAACGTTTTTGGGAGGAGGAGAAGAGGCGCTTTTTGTAATTTTTTTTTGCCAGTGTTTGCAAAAACATATATTCCATTGTTAGTATAGCGTCTATGATGTTCCATTTGTTCTACTAAAGGGTTTATTTTTAAGAAATTGCATGGCTAAAGTGAGTGCAACTATGAATTCAGAATATATTCCACTGTTGATGTTAAAGTGGTGTTTGATAGTTAAACATGGGAGCTATGAAGATAATAGCAAGTGTAAAACAAATGTGGCTGACTCTATCATACAATCAACAATTGACCAAGATAAGACAAATAATAGAGAATATTAGTAAATTATTTAGGCTATGTTGTTAGCAGTTGGACGGCGCTCTTCGTTATGGGTTGAAGATGTAATATGAATGTGTATAATAACAACTTGTTTATCCTTCCTCTGATTCATTGGCAACCTTTTGTCTTTCATTCAGAATTGGCTCTTAGCCTAAGATGTTTAGACGAATCATTCAACTGTTTCTGAATGAATCAAACAGGTATAGAAATTTGAAGTTAGAGAAGTGGAACAGAATTGAGAACTACCTCATAAAATGAACCAAATTTTTTTTTTTGTCAACAACATAGATATCTAGAACCAAACTCTAAAACAATCATCTGAAACATGTTCTAAGGGCTATGAATAGGTCCAACTCTCAAATGGCCTTTTCCATAGATTTCTAATTGAGGGATGAGGGTCGATCTCCATCTTTGCAATAATTAAAATCTATTGTGATAGGGAGTCTTAAGTCTGTGAGCTATATTAATAATTATTAATCATAAAATCTAAGTACCTCAAGTGAATTGCTTTGACTGTTTTTGTCCGTTTTTATCACCAATGCTCAAATGGGTCTAAATTTAGACCATGTGACCTTATCCTCAGATTTCCACAGTCCGCCACCTCTCTGCACGAGCATAGAAAGAGAAAAGCCATTTCACGTAAGAATATTAAACNAACCCCCCCCCCCCCCCAAAAAAAATTGTATTTTCAAAACCCAAACAACTTTGAAAATGAAAACCAATAGTAATCAGCAAACTTGTCAATTTAGCTAATAAAATATTTCAAACTATCAGTTAGTCAGACAAATAAGAAAGGTCTAGATTTTTCAGTTAATGCAAATAACATGAAAAAGGGATTGTGCATATAGGCCGCAAATGCTAAAAATTATAGGAATATTTGTTTGTATAACAAACTAAACCTTACATACGCCATTGATCCTCTTCGGTTGTGGCTTGGCAGATGATGTTTTTCATTGGGATCTTTAGATATTCTGCCAGACCAAGACACATATGGATATAATTAAGTATTTCAATCAGATATACATACATAAATATGATTCATGATTCCTCATGAATCGGTGAATGTGTCTCCTTCCTTTTACTTGGCGTGTTTTTCTTCTTTTCGTCTTACTCTTCATATTCCCAACCTCTCTTTCTCCTTGTGCCGTAGCTAATATTTTTTTGGATTTCTTTATTCGCTCGATGAGTTTTAGAGATTTGAAGTGGTGCTAGTGGATTGAAGCTGAGATCATCACAATGCTCAGATGCCTGTTTAAAAATAAAAAAAAACAGGGGAGTTAGGAGGGAGAAGAAGAAGACAGATATTGACAATCTAACCTTTGGAGGATGATTTGAACTTCCGAAATCATTGATGTTGATAGTCAAGCGATTGGGATCTAAAGCCAGAAAAAAGTATTTTAATAAAAATAAGACAGTCAGGGCCTTACTTCTTGAATCTGGATCGTTGGACTCCTTGCGGTGATGTATGGAGTTCCATTTGTGTTTCTCTTCCTTTCGTGCATCATGCATCAGAAAGATGTGGTCGTTAATCCGGTCGAAAGTATCTGATATAATGAAGCAAATGAGTTAGTTTGCCAAGAAAAGGAAGAGGCGTTGATTTTGAGGGAGCCGAGGCGTTGATCGTCGTGACTTGTAATTCAGTGGGAACGCTAGGGATAGAGAAGGGAGGTAAAACGACGGCATTGACAAAGACACATTGTAATCTTTCAATTGGTGATAGAAAATTGTTTACGTGAAGAGGAATTATGAATGCTGATGTGGCATCCTGTCCTCAAATTTTTAAAAGCTGATGTGGATAGGTTCAAGAGCCCCGAACTTCTCCTTTCATTTAGTATAGATAATAGATAGATAAATAGATTTTTCCAAGAAGTGGCAATTCAACAACCGTTTAAAAGCCACTATTTTAATTATGATTACGCTCGTTTGATGGACCGTAATTATCGCATTTGATGTATTAATTTCAAAATTAAATGTGGCGTGTGTCTCTTTATAACTTGCATTTTTATTATATAGTATTCTTTTCTTGCATCTTAAAGTATTAGTTTGTTTGATTTTAAGGTTAATAGTGGCAAAGCTTATGGCCTACGACTCCACGTGTCAAATAATTAAACCCTCAAATCAAATAAACGTAAACAAAAAACGGACACAAGTGGAAAGTGAAGAGACGAGAGTGAGAGAGTGGACATTGATTGTAGTAGAGAGCTCTCTCTTTTGGAGTGTGTGCATTCTCTTCTCCACTACGACGACGTTTGTTAAGCGATGGAGCCTAGCTCCGGCATGGTTGCCAGATCCTACCGGAGAAACGAGCTTGTTCGGATTCGACACGATCCCGATGAAGGGGTTGGTTACGTCTGCTTTTCCTTTGTTCTTTTTTTGCTTTAGGGTTTGATGGGTAGATATATCTATATCTCTTTTGGTAGTTTCTGGTCCAAAATCAGCCAGTGGATGCTCAAATTTTGAAACTTTTTCTGTGATTTTACTTTAATCGCTATGAATAAAGTTATGTTCTTTTTTTTTTTTTGATCGAAAAAGTTATGTTCTTTGTCCGTTAGGTTTGTACATCTTTTGATCATGTTCAGATCTGTGAATGTATGTCCAATTTTGGCTTTTTATTTTATTCCCTTATCTAGACGGTGACAATGTTGGTGAATTTCAGTTATAGGTTCTTGATTTATAGATTTTAATTTGATTCTCAAAGACTGATGATTTTAAGGTTCATGTAGATAATTACTCAAAACAAGCTTATAAATGTTGTTAAAAAAAATCTTTAACATGATTGAAAAGTAGCCAAAATTTTGACATGCATTCATTTGGAGATGGTTCTTGAAAAATAATTTAGTTTAGGATCTGTTCTTGTTTATTTTTTGTTTTCTAACATCTTTTTGTGTTCAAAGTGCAGCCAAAACCCCTGACGAATCTGAATGGTCAGATATGTCAGATCTGTGGTGATGATGTTGGACTCACTGAAACTGGCATTGTCTTTGTTGCTTGTAATGAATGTGGCTTCCCTTTGTGTCGGCCTTGTTACGAGTATGAGAGGAAAGATGGAACTCAGTGTTGTCCGCAGTGCAAGACTAGATTCAGACGGCACAACGGTCAGTAGTGTTCCGTGTTATTGTCTTCTGGTTATCTCTATGGATTATCAGCTCTTTATTTTCATTTTCTGAAGCATTTGATTGGTACAGGGAGTCCTCGCGTTGAAGGAGATGATGAAGATGATGATGTCGATGATATCGAGAATGAGTTTGATTATACCCAGGGAAACAACAAGGCAAGACTCCCACATCGCGCTGAAGAGTTCTCTTCGTCATCTCGACATGAATCTCAACCGATTTCTCTTCTCACTCATGGCCATCCGGTAAGCACTAACATATCATTTGTCTACTAACATTTATATAATGACATTTTTTCGACACGTTATGTTAAATCTAGGCAGTCATGGCATCAAATTTTCCTAATAATTTCTACACATAGGTGTCTGGGGAGATTACTACGCCGGATACCCAATCTGTACAAACTACAACAGGTCAATTGGGCCTTCCTGATAGGAATGCTGCTCTGTCTCCTTGTATTGACCCACAGCTACCTGGTGTGTATCAACTTTTGCTTCGTGTGTTTGGCTCTCATCAGATTGTATTTCTTGTATATTTTTGATGTTTAATACAAATATGCAGTGCCTGTAAGAATCGTGGACCCATCGAAAGACTTGAACTCGTATGGGCTTGGGAATGTTGACTGGAAAGAAAGGATCGAAGGTTGGAAGCTGAAGCAGGAGAAGAATATGATACAGATCACTAGTAAATACCATGATGGGAAGGGCGGAGAAATTGAAGGGACTGGGTGACTGGGTCAAATGGTGAAGAACTCCAAGTGTAAGTTAAAAGTACTGGACACTATTCTTTCTTGGTTTTAGTTTCAATCCGCATTTGGAGTTTGCAGTAGTCCATTTATCTGTCGTGACACTGAGAACATGCTATAGAAGGTACATGATGTTCTGAATCGTTTGCTTCTGGTTATTGATGGATCTTGTACTTACAGGGTTGATGATGCTCGGCTTCCTATGAGCCGTGTGGTTCCTATCCCATCCTCACGCATGACAGCTTATCATATTGTGATAGTTCTCCGGCTCATCATTTTGGGAGTCTTCTTGCACTATCGTGTTACTCATCCCGTGAAAGATGCGTATCCCCTGTGGTTGACCTCAGTTATTTGTGAGATCTGGTTTGCCTTTTCTTGGCTTCTTGATCAGTTTCCAAAATGGTATCCCATTAACAGGGAGACTTTTCTTGACAGGCTTGCTTTAAGGTTGGTTTCTATAAGTGTATGCTCCTCTTCATCTTTTGATAATCAATTCTTACTTGTTAATAATTAGTTGTTATTATGGAAAGCCTTTCATTTCTACCTCCGAAAACCGGTTTTTGAAGGTTAACAAGAAGGTTAAAATGAAATTTATATCCTTAAATTTAGTGGGACTACATGTTATGCAGTATTCAATGAGTGTGAAGTTGTAAATCGTTTGGTTTATTTGCATTTGATTTTTGGTTTTGGTTTCGTTTATTGTAGATATGATCGAGATGGTGAACCATCACAGCTAGCTCCCGTGGAAGTGTTTGTTAGTACCGTGGACCCAATGAAAGAGCCTCCTCTTGTAACAGCAAACACGGTTCTCTCAATTCTTGCTGTGGACTACCCAGTGGACAAAGTTGCATGTTATGTTTCAGATGATGGGTCAGCTATGCTAACTTTTGAATCCCTTTCTGAAACGGCTGAGTTTGCAAGGAAATGGGTACCTTTTTGCAAGAAATTCAACATTGAGCCTAGAGCCCCTGAGTTCTATTTTACCAGAAGATAGATTACTTGAAGGACAATATCCAACCTTCTTTTGTTAAAGAGAGACGGGCAATGAAGGTCACTTGGATTACTATAATTGCATAAATTGCTTCTGCTTTTTTTTTATCTATTGGACATATTTAAGAGACTAAAGAGTGAAATGTCACACTTTCTTATGTCTTACAGAGAGAGTATGAGGAGTTTAAAGTGAGGATCAATATCCTTGTCGCTAAAGCACAGAAGATGCCTGAAGATGGCTGGAGAATGCAGGATGGTACTCCCTGGCCTGGTAACAACCCTAGAGACCATCCCGGGATGATTCAGGTACACTAGTACAATCTCTTTTTACTTCTCGTAGATGGGCTAACATTTGTTTTGTTTGTTGATGCTAATTATTTTGTTTCAATTCAGGTTTTCTTAGGCCATAGTGGAGGTCTGGATACTGATGGAAAGGAGCTACCTAGGCTCATCTATGTGTCCCGTGAGAAGCGTCCTGGATTTCAGCACCACAAGAAGGCTGGAGCTATGAATGCCTTGGTTTGTTCATATTCGATTTTTATAACGTGCCCTCTTTTGTTCAATGGCTTTGAAGCGCTATTTGTGTTACGAGACCGAGTAGCTACTTATTACACATAATGCTGATATGACTACATCTCTAGGGAATTCGATTAGCACATTACGTGCATATCTGCTTCCTTATAACGTGACTTCCATTTTCTCCTGATCGAGCTTTTTGTACATTTGATAGATCCGTGTTTCTGCTGTTCTTACCAACGGGGCATATCTTTTGAACGTGGATTGTGATCATTACTTCAACAACAGCAAGGCAGTTAAAGAAGCCATGTGTTTCATGATGGACCCTGCTATCGGAAAGAAGTGCTGCTATGTGCAGTTCCCACAACGTTTTGACGGTATTGACTTGCATGATCGATACGCCAACAGGAACATTGTCTTCTTCGATGTGAGTTTAACTTTAGCATTCATAACCAGCGTCTTTTTTCCCGTCTCGATCATATCTTGTCCACTTGAGCTGACTCGGATGTGTATTATGTTGTGCAGATTAAGTTGAAAGGGTTGGATGGTATCCAGGGTCCTGTGTATGTGGGTACTGGTTGTTGTTTCAACCGGCAGGCCCTGTATGGGTATGATCCTGTTCTAACAGAGGAAGATCTTGAGCCTAGTATTATTGTAAAGAGCTGTTTTGGCTCAAGGAAGAAAGGAAAGAGTAGCAAGAAACATAACTACGAACAAAACAGAAGCATCAAGAGAAGAGACTCCAATGCTCCGCTTTTCAATATGGAATTGGAAGATATTGACGAGGGTGTTGAAGGTCTGTCTGCCATGACTTCTATGTGACAACATTATTGTGCACGCGAAAGAAATTCTTTTTCACTGAAAATTCTTGTTCTTGCAGGCTATGATGATGAGATGTCTCTTCTTGCGTCCCAGAAAAGTCTGGAGAAGCGTTTTGGTCAGTCGCCGGTATTTATTGCGGCTACCTTCATGGAACAAGGAGGTCTTCCACCAACAACCAACCCCGCGACTCTTCTCAAAGAGGCGATTCATGTCATAAGCTGTGGTTATGAGGCCAAGACTGAATGGGGCAAAGAGGTCAGAAGTTAAAGAAGACCTTCCAAACAGCAAAACCATTTTATTGTTCTGTCTGATAACTTTTTCATCTTTTGGATATTAGATCGGGTGGATATACGGTTCTGTGACAGAAGATATTTTTACCGGGTTCAAGATGCATGCAAGGGGTTGGATATCAATCTACTGCTCCACGCCCTGCATTCAAGGGATCCGCACCCATCAATCTCTCTGATCGTTTGAACCAAGTTCTTCGATGGGCTTTGGGATCTATCGAGATTCTTCTGAGCAGACATTGCCCTATATGGTACGGCTATAATGAAAGGTTGAAACTTTTGGAGAGACTTGCTTATGTCAATACCATTGTCTACCCAATTACATCGATCCCGCTTCTTGCCTATTGTATGCTTCCGGCTTTTTGCCTCATAACCAACAAGTTCATTATTCCCGAGGTCAGTCCTGGTTTTCATCCATTATTTGCATCCTAGAAACTGCATTTTTTCAATCATTCATTTTGTCCTTAATTTGCAGATAAGCAGCTCTGCGAGCGTGTGTTTCATACTGCTCTTTGCGTCCATCTATGCGACTGCAATCTTGGAGCTCAAATGGAGTGGTGTGGGCCTTGAGGACTGGTGGAGGAACGAGCAGTTTGGGTAATCGGTGGAACATCAGCTCATCTTTTTGCAGTTTTCCAAGGTTTACTCAAAGTTCTTGCAGGCATAGACACAAAGTTCACGGTCACATCAAAAGCCTCTGATGAAGATGGAGACTTTGCAGAGCTCTACATCTTCAAATGGACATCACTTCTCATCCCACCAACCACTATCTTACTGATGAACCTTGTCGGTATTGTGGCCGGTTTCTCCTACGCCGTGAACAGCGGGTACCAATCGTGGGGACCGCTCATGGGAAAGCTCTTTTTTTGCAATGTGGGTTGTTCTTCATCTTTACCCTTTCTTGAAGGGTCTTTTGGGAAGACAGAACCGGACTCCAACCATTGTCATTGTCTGGTCTGTGCTTCTTGCATCCATCTTCTCGTTACTTTGGGTCCGAATCAATCCCTTTATTACCGCCACTGACACTGAGATTGGGAGAAACAATTTCATTGGCCAGTGAGCTGCCCATTGTCATGTTTTAACCCTATTGATAAACGAGTGTATATATATGTAGGAAATCGTTCAAACCCCTTAATCTAAGAGGCTATTGTCCTCCTGATTATGTGTTGGTTTAAGATGTGTTTTGTAGTGGGAAGTTACAAAAGACCCAAATGACATTGAGTTGTGCCTTTCTAATGTTATTAATGCATATATTATGCCTTTATTTGTGTTCTTGTTCTATTGATTCTGTCGTTCCATGAATCAGCTATTATGCGATCATAGGTGCCTTCTACATTTTGGTAAAGAGTTAAAAGACTATGGGGAGCTTTGTTACGGAGAAATGAGATAAAAGTTGGGACTCATACAGATATTTTAATTCAACTTATTTGAGCCAACAAAAGAAAATAAAGTAAAGCTATGTCAGATCAAGAACACAATACAAAAACCAAAACAAAAAAAAATGAATCTTTTGGATGTTTAGTTCCACAAGAATCAATAATGTGCCCGCCCAACATTTTTAAAACTAAATTCTCCTCAATTGTGAATGTGAAGTCTCAATTGGTACAACGCTATTCTCGTGATTGCGGAATCATCAACCATGACTTGATTTTGGTTCGCCAGAGCCACCGTGTTAGTCTGATCAAACCCAGAAGTACCCATGTGAGTTGTAGCAACAGAGCTCAGGTTTCCTCATTGTTGTTGTTGTTGTTCTCAACGAGTATCTTCTTGCAGGCCTCGTAACACATGAAGGAGATTCCAGCTGCAGGAACTAACTTTAAGCAGCTCGGTCCAAGCCCTCTGTACCAACCTGCAAGACCTTCTTGCTCGAGTATGCAGACCAGAGCGTGCAACATGTTCTTGTAAACTACCCTCCCACCAACTGCTCCCACCTGCATATGCTTCCGAGCAACCTCCAAGGGGAAAGTTGCGGTACTTGATAATGCACCAGCTAAAGAACCAATCAAAAGTGTCTCGATGTTCCCGATGCTCTCTTTCTTCACCAGTTCACGGTATGCTTTTCTTAAGGAATCATAGGCAAAGTAGTTCGTTGCTGCATATGGAACCACTCCTATAAGGCTCGGGGCAAGACCCCTGTAAAGTTCTGTCGGGCCTTCCTCCCTTATTATTTTGACAAATGCATCCAATATGCTCTTGTACACACCTCTCTGCGAAATGGTTTCAAACACACATCAGTGGCCAATGTCTAAACTCTACCCACATACAATATACCATCTGTTTTTGGTCAAACGAAGAGTCATAAATAAAATGTTAAAAAGCCCTCAAATTCCTTCCACAACAGGAGCTAGATTACATTTCGCCATATTATTTCTCATGTTGACAGCAAATCACTCCCTTCTCAGCACCACTTTACAGGGAAGAAATTACTACGTCAACTTTATAGAGCATACCTGAATTGTAAGGCGGGTCTTGACTAGTTCTAGTGGGTATGTCAAGAGGGTCTGGCTAACCCCAGCACAGGCACCCGCGAGCAATGAAGCTGGGATGGGAATTTTCGATTCTTCTCCGAGCTTCGGAGTCAACTTCTTGTTAACCGTCTCGAATACAAAAAGCTGCACCGAGTTGACAAAGAAGTTAAAAACTCGAACAAATTGTTACATACATCATTGAGTCAATAAGCATTTACTAAACTAACTAATCCTAAAACATATTGATTTGAAACTAACTAAACCAAGTCACCAATTATCTATTCCACAACCAAATTTATAGATAAACAACATTCCATACCAACAATGAAACATATTGATTTTGAAGATTATTGAAGATGTTTTGAATCATTGATACCTCAACGGCACGAGCGGGTGCTACTCGAATGACATTGACCAAATTACCCCTGAAGAGACCTCTCCATCCTTCATGCTTCATGATATCACGAAAGACCTCGGTGGTGGACTCGCCACCGCTTCCGACCATTAGATGAGTCCTAATGGTTTCCAAAGGAGCAACCGCCGTCCTCGAAATCGCTCCGGCCACGGCTCCGCTTAACAGCCGCCGCAACGAAGGATTGGAGATCTTAAGCTTCAGTGTGAACCCTCCTTTCTTCTTGTTCTTAGGCTTAGCACCAATCACTTCCACCTCCTCCTCCTCTTCTTTGAAAGGCAAGTACTTTGTGCATAGATCATTGAGCTGAGCAGCGAAGCTATTGTTGTCTCTGTTCGGAGGATCCGGAATCGATCCAGAACCGAGTCCAGACCCGAATCCAGCTCCTAATTGATTAACACTCGCGAATAACCCACCAACTGGGGGGTAATTTGGGTTTTGTAGGCTCCAATCGGATCCTAGATCGGAAACTGAGAAAAACCCATTCCTAGTATCGTCGAACAACTTGATTCCAGTCTTGCCCATGGATACAGTTCCTGTTCCGAAGGAACTGGGAGTTAGTGGTGACGATTCACGAACTCCACATCCTTCGTGAAGAAGACGAAGGTTGAGATTTTGGAAGAAAGGGCACGACGGGAATCGTTTGTCGACGAGAACGAGGAATCGTGGGTTGTCTCTTTCGTTGAGTCCCTTTTAGGGTTTTTACTGCTGCTGCTGCTTTGCAGGTGATTTTTTTTTTTTTGGTTGCCCTTTTGAATGGGTGAGTGGTTTGGTGGCGGAGGCTGCGGTGTAGGTATTTATATTTTCTGTGATATTAGTTTTTTTTTTTCTCTTTGTTCTTTTTTTTTTTTTTTGGAACAAAGTTTCTCTTTGTTCATTATCTGTTTTTATTTTATTAGCTAAAACGGAAAATTCGTCAAAATTAGTCAAACAGTGCCAGTATGGAAGTATTTATGGTTTTTTTTTCATTCCTAAGAAATGAATATGTTACGAATATTTTGGAGTTTTTTTCATCTTTTCGACAATAACAAGTCCCGTCGATTATTTCACTATAGGGGAAAAGAGTCGAATTCCAAGTAAGATGATATTGGTTTTTGGTGAACTTATTGGTTGCAAATAGTTTTGACGTCAAAATAAAAAATATATATATATATATATAGTTTGCAAGTAGCTTGCATATAGTATTGATAGATTAGTATTTTATGCTAAAGATATTTATATATTAAATAATGGAACAACACACTATTCTGAAACATAAAATATAATTTTTTATTTGAAATCAACAAAAATTACTATCAATACTATATCTGAGTCTTGTAGACTTGATCGATTGAAGAGATTGGTATTGTCTAGTGGAACAAAGTTCTCCATAAATTATGCATTATTTTCTTCGAATTTTAAAAGAAACTTTTCCAGTTTTAAAGATATATGCTTTCAAGGGTTTGATACTCTAGGATGGAAAGTACATAAATATAACTTCTGAGAAATCGGAAAAATAGTATATTGAAAAAGTTATCAAATTTTTCTTCTGGTTTTTGTCATACATAAATACGATATAATCAGATTTTGTAATTAAGAGAAATTCTTATAATTTCACACTATGACATGATCGTTTTGGTGCACTGTTGGTGGTGAGTTTAGCACTTCTCGGTTTAGCCCGGTTTGAACCGAGACCGGCCCAATTGATCTCGGGTGGCAACGGTTCAAACCCAGAAGGAGAGAGAGGCCACGAAACGGTTGCCGACCTCCGAGCTCGAAAGAAAGGTCCACGAAGGACTTGCTACCCGACCAGTTCGGTAAGAATACCAGTTCGGTAAGAATCCGAAGGAATACCGAACTCATTGTGAACGGCTCGGAAGGACGAGTTTGAACCGAGATCGGTGAATTAATCCCGATTGACGACAGTTCAAGATCGGTAAGGAAGTTCGTAAAGTAACAACAACCGACCTCGATGAAAGCCGAACTCATCACGATCGATTGTAAACGTGAAAATTAAGTCCTCGTCTCGAAACCAAGATCGGTTTAATCCCGATCGACGACTGTTTGAGATCGGTAAAGGAAAAAAACAACATGCGATTGCCAACCTACAACATGCCGAGCTCGTCGATATCAACTAGTCATAATCAGAACCCACTTCCGGGATTCGCAGAACTTTACGGAAAATACGGAAAAAGGAAGATTAATTAGTTTTTTAATCCGGGATTCGCGGAAGTTTTCCCGGATTCGGGGAATATGTCTAAGCCGCCGAAGAGGCTTATAAATAAGGAAATCCCGACTACATTTTAGGGAGAGGGAATTCGGAATACATTTTTAGAGAGAGAAAGTGAGAGCTTGAAATCCGATTTCGACCGATCTTAAATACGTTTTGTAACTCAGACGAGTTCGACTGAATAAAAACGATATTTCGATCAATTCATCAATTTCTTATCCTTGTGTGATTTCAACAATCCACAATTGGCGCTAGAAGGAGGGGGGATGAACCTCCGACCTTGTGGTTAACAGCCACTCTCCGAGTCTCTTTCGACAACCCCGACGATGACCGAAACGACGACAACCCCGATACTCGATGGCAGCGGTTCCACGCTCGGCGATAACAGTACCCAGAATGACGGACTCGACAATCTCAATCCGGAAAACCGCAACCAGACGGACAACAATGATGATCCATCTTTTATTCCGCCAGGCACTGCTACTGCGACCCAGACTCCAATCGATCAAACCACTCTCCTGATGGCCTTGGCAACACAACTCGCCGAACTCGCCAAAAAGAACGATGAACGGTTCAACTCTCTATTCGCAAACCAGACAGAACTTCGCGAACAGCTCGGCGAACTCAGACAAAACTCATCACCTTTCCGACCCGATGAAGTAACCCCCCTCTTCGCCAAAGCCTTATCACCGAGCTAAATCGAAACCAAAGCACAACAGCTCGATTTCCCGCATTAAGATCCGCCGATAGCCAGGGGACACATATCACCGATCATGCATCTCTGGATCAAGAATTTGAGAGCGTTAGAGTCCAACTTCAAGATATGAAGTCCAAGTTCCATCAGGCAACCAGCTCGGCACCGGATATTGATCGCGTAATTCAAGAGACCCAGAAGACACCGTTCACACATCGGATTGTCAACACTCCAGTTTAATGCTTGGAAAAGATAAAAATAACGCCGTACGATGGGCATACCGACCCTTGTCATTTCATGACCTCGTTCGGCATCATGTTGAACCGTTTTCGATTCGACACCAAGGAGGAAAAAGATGCCGCCACATGCCAACTCTTCGTGGAGAACCTCAGTGGAACTGCGCTCGACTGGTTCTCACAGCTAGATGCACACTCGGTCAACAACTATACCGAGCTATCTACCAAGTTTCTCAAGCGCTTCACCATGTTCATCAAGCAAAAAACTCGGCACGCCGACCTATGGGCCCTCGAGCAGAAAAGCGATGAACCGTTGCGTGATTTCATGAACCAATTCAAAGCAATAGTGTCTAACTGCACCATCGACGACGAAGCCGCGATCGAAGCCCTCTACAAGGCGACCTAGTACAAATTGGATTTTCACAAGGAAATCAAACGCAACTGGCCGAACACTCTGGAGGACATCTTACACAAATCGCACGTCTACATCCTCGAACAAGAAGAGACAGCCGCGAAGGATAAGCAGTATGCCCTTTCAAAGCAAGTCGCACCCAGAGACAAGCCAAAAGAGGAGTACCGCGAAAACCGACCTCACTACGAAAGATAAACTACGACCCAACAAGTCAGTACTATTTAACCACAACAACATTGGAATACATGGGTCCGGCCCGAGGTACCGAACGAGCCGACTTCCAGCGAAGAACCGTTCTGCCAATTTCACAACAGAGAGGGTCACATCACCGAAGAATGCCGACACCTCAAAGATTTTCTCTTGTTGAAGTACAAAAAGGGAGAAGTCCCAGTCGAGGCCGCATTCTGGCCTGGTAACAGATTTCGCCGTAATGAAAATAATGGAGGTCGTCGGCCGAACGCCGCCGGAAGTTCGGGACAAAGAATTAACACAGAGCAACCAAAACGAGATCGTGAGGACCAACCCGAAAATCAGAACATCCTGCAAGTTCGGAAGCGCATTAACATGATAATGGGAGCACTCGAATCCTGCAACTATTCAGTTTGGGCGATCAAAGAGCATAGCAGAGAAGTAATTGCGGCACGGCGGCAAAACCGAGTTGTAGCAGGCGGGATATCGGTCACCTTCTCCGAGGCCGATACAGAAGGACTCCACATGCCACATAACGACCCTCTAGTCGTCAACCTGCTTATCGGAGACGTTGCTGTCGGAAGAGTCCTCATCGACACTGTCAGCTCGGTAAACGTGATATTCAGACAAACACTGAGAGACATGGATTTTTCGGACTCCGACATCAAAGAAAACATTGAGCCTCTCATTGGGTTCACAGGCGAACAGACCATGACCGCGAGGACCGTTAAAATACCAATCTACGTCGGCGGACTTGTAAGAGTGGTCAAATTTTTGGTCCTCGACAGGCCGGCGATCTACAACGTCATCCTCGGGACTCCTTGGATACACACAATGAAGGCCGTTGTCTCAACCTACCACCAATGTTTAAAATTCCCAACGCCATCCGGAGTCTTCACCCTCAAAGGCGATCAAATAATGTCCCACACATGCTATATCAACGAATGCAAACTTAGGACAGCATCCCGAACATGCGTCATCGATACGAACAAAGCTTCGACAGATCCATTAGATCGAAAGATGGATCATGACTTGGCCAGGTGCGAGACAATCATCCAGGTTTATATCGATGAGCTCAATCCCGACAGATGCGTTGGTATCGGAGCCGAACTGGATGAAGCATTCAAAAGTGATCTGATCCGGTTCCTCAAAAAGAACGTCTCGACATTCGCATGGACAATTGCGGATATGTCCGGAATTAATCCAAAAATCGCGTGTCATGAGCTCGGCATTGACACTACCTTTAAACTAATCAAGCAGAAAAGACGTAAGCTCGACCCATAAAAGGCCCAAGCCGTCAACGACGAAGTCGAACGTTTACTTGCAGCAGGCTTAATCACCACAATTAGATATCCGGACTGGTTAGCTAATCCGGTCGTCGTAAAAAAAAAGAACGGGAAATGGTGTGTCGATTTCACCGATCTCAACAAAGCTTGCCCAAAAGACAGCTTCCCGGTTCCGCATATCGATAGATTGGTGGAATCCACTGTCGGAAATGAACTTCTATCCTTCATGGATGCGTTCTCAGGATACAACCAGATACTCATGCACCCCGACGACCGAGAGAAGACATCGTTCATCACGGATCGAGGCATCTATTGCTATAAGGTCATGCCGTTCGGCCTAAAGAATGCCGGAGCAACATACCAACGAAACGTCAATCGTATGTTCGCAAGCCAGCTCGGTAAAACTATGGATGTATACATCGATGACATGCTCGTCAAGTCTCTTGTCGCTAAAGATCATATCGGCCATCTCAACAAGTGTTTCGATATACTCAACGAGTACGGTATGAAACTTAACCCGAACAAGTGTACGTTCGGGGTAACCTCCGGAGAGTTCCTTGGCTATATCGTGACTCAGAGGGGAATCAAGGCTAATCCCAAGCAGATCTCGCCGATCATCGACCTGCCATCCCCAACAACTAAACGAGAAGTTCAACGGTTGACTGGCCATATCGCCGCGCTTAACCGATTCATCTCCCGATCAACCGACAAATGCCTACCTTTCTATCAACTACTTCGTGGCAACAAACATCTCGAATGGGACGACAAATGTGAAGACGCATTCACACAACTTAAGAAGTACATGTCCACTCCCCCGATCTTGGCCAAACCTGAAGACGGAGAAACTCTTTACCTTTACATCGCGATTTCAACCTCGGCTGTCAGTGGGGTCCTAGTTCGGGAAGACCGAGGCGAACAGAAACCAATTTTCTACGTTAGCAAGTCACTAGGCGAGGCCGAGGTCGATACCCCACGCTTGAAAAACTCGCCCTTGTCGTGGTCACCGCAGCTCGGAAGCTTCGTCCGTACTTCCAATCACATTCAATCACTGCCCTCACCGACCAACCTCTGTGAACTATTCTACACAGTCCGAGTCAGTCCGGTAGACTCGCCAAATGGGCTATCGAACTGAGTGAGTACGACATCGATTACAAAAATCGGACGACTATCAAATCACAAGTACTCGCCGATTTCCTCATCGAACTGCCGCAAGAGTTTATCAATACCGACATCTCAACCACCGAGCAATGGATCCTACACGTTGATGGGTCATCATCCCTTCGCGGATCGGGAGTAGGCATCCGCTTTCAGTCGCCGACTGGAGAAGTCTTGGAACAATCATTCCGGCAAGAGTTCAACGCATCGAACAACGAAGCCGAGTACGAAGCATTACTTGCCGGACTACGCCTGGCCAAGGCCATCGGAGCCACTCGCGTACATGCGTACTGCGACACTCAGCTCGTCTCAAGTGAATATAGCGGAGAGTACGACGCGAATAACGAGCGAATGGATTCATACCTCAAACTCGTAAAGGAGCTCGCCGCCGATTTCGTATCCTTCGATCTTACCAAAATTCCTCGAGGAGAGAATGCGCCTGCCGACGCACTTGCCACCCTTGCATCCAGCTCGGACCCTCATTTGAAGCGAACAATTTCGGTCGAAAGCATTCCAAAACCGAGTATCGAGAAACCAGACACATGCCTCGTAGCAACGCGCGGACGTAATTACGACGAACAACCAGTTAAAAAACTCAAAACGAGAAAGGCTAGAAAGGCACCATCCCGGCAGACCGACCTGAATACTGCTCCCAAAACAGATTTAACGCAAAATCCCGTTCTACGGGATCAGTCCGACGATGAAAACGAAGTAGAATCTAAGGGACTTCATGTTCCGATTGACATTGAGGCCGAAGAAGACGAGGAACCCGAAGATTGGAGCACCGAACTCAAAATGTATATCTGCGACGGATTGGTCCCAACGGACAGGTGGGCAGCTCGGCGACTTAAGATGAGAGCAGCCTCGTACATCATCCTCGATGGGGAATTATTGGAGCACCGCGGGAGTCCTGCTGGTATGCGTATCTAGCAACGACATTGACGAAGTCATGAGGAAGGTACATGAAGGATCAGGGGGAAATCATTCCGGAGGGCACTCCTTGGCTCTGAAAATAAAAAATGCAAGTTACTATTGGCTGACCATGTTAAAAGATTGTGAGAAATTCGTAGCTAAATGCGACAAATGCCAACGACACGGTCATATGATCAATCTACCAACCGAACTGTTAGCAACGTCAACAACACCCTATCCCTTTATGCGATGGGCAATGGACATCATCGGTCCCCTACGGCGTTCAACAACACAGAAGCAGTTCATCCTCGTTATGACCGATTACTTCACCAAATGGGTTGAGGCCGAATCGTACGCCGAGATACAATCCCTTGATGTTCAGAAATTTGTTTGGAAATTCATCATATGCCGACACGGAGTGCCATATGAGATCATCACCGATAATGGGCCACAATTCATTTCAACGTTGTTCGGCGATTTCTGTGCAAAGTGGAAAATCCGGCTAAGTTTCTCAACACCGAGATACCCACAAGGCAACGGCCAGGCCGAAGCGACTAATAAAACCGTGATCGTCGGATTCAAGAAAAGATTGGATGCGAAGAAGGGACGATGGTCCGACGAACTAGACGGAGTCCTCTGGTCTCATCGAACTACACCTCAGCGATCTACCGGACAATCTCCATTTTTCTTAGCATACGGCACGGAGGCCTTATGTCAGGCAGAGATCAATATCCCGACCATTCGCCAAACAATGCTAACACAAAATCCCGGCCTCAACGACGAAATGATGCTCGACAACCTCGACGGACTCGAGGAACTGCGCGGACAAGCGTTACTCCGAATACAGAATTATCAAAACTTAGCGGCGCGCTATTACAACAAGAAAGTACGAGGTCGACATTTTGAGGACGGTGACCTTGTCCTACGAAAAGTTTTCCAAGGGACCGAAGAGAAAAACGCTGGCAAGCTCGGCACTCATTGGGAAGGACCATATCAGATAATGCGGGTCGTCAAACCCAGCGTCTACGAACTTATGAAGATGGACGGTACCCCAATCCCAAGATCGTGGAACTCAATAAACCTCAAATGCTATTATTACTAAGTTCGGCATCGCGCCAACAAAAAAAAAAAAAAAAAAAAAAAAAAGG